>JARFNZ010142780.1:0-10385 GCA_031763405.1 Balanus nubilus
CACAGTTTTAAAAGATAAAGTAAACTGTTTGATATGAAAAGACAGAGAATAGATCAGTCTATCAAACTGCTATTTCATAATTTTGAATTTAAAAAAGTCCGACAACTGGTTAAAATTACTCTCAAAATATTTAATTTATGCCATATTTAAAAAACGTAATATATATGTTACAGACCATCTCGATGAGTATGTGTGCTAAATTTAAAGTCAGCATCTTAAACAATGACGGATTCATGACCTTTCGAAGACCAAAGACGGCCACTTTCCATGACATTCCTACGAATTCCGATGATTTACCATATTTATATTTTTATCTGATTTTAACAGGGAAAACAGTGTTTTATGGTCGTTTTTCACGTTCTTGACGAAAAATTGACCCCAAAACATGTATTATAGTTACCAATGACCAAAATCAGCAGTTTGACCTTTTTAACCTCGTGACCTCGGATGACTTTGACCTGATCCATGACTACCAAAGGCTCAGAATAGTACTTAGAAGTGTCAGGAACACGATTCATGCCGATTTAGTCGTTCATTATTCGTTCAATGCCGTTATTTTACCCGGCACTCCAACCGGCGAAAACGGGCAAACATTGGGTCTTTGACCTGACCTGTGACGTCATCGGTGACCTTAGAATAAAATGTATCATGTTTTTCTGAAAGTTCATGTACAGGGCTATCGAATTCCGTTTGATTTGTGAAAATCAGCCCAGTAATTTTGGAGATCGTAGGGGGGGGGGGCGAAACGCCCCCATCAGCGGGCAGGGGTCGGTAATAGCCCATCAGGGCGCGGGTTGAGTATCGACCGTAAAAGTATTTAATGCGCCAGCTATACTCCTTCCCAAACAGTAGCTGTAGGGATGGGCCAAGACTGAATGGGTGATACCGAAAATCGAACAAATATTTGTTTTCTATTTTTTAGAACTTAAGGCTTTCTATCATGGAAACATTTTCATTAGTTGTTCTTATATGTATTTTCAATTATTGTTACCATACAGGGAGTTGAAGAAATTCGTTTAAAATAAATACAAAGGTCATTATTTCCCTTTAAAGTACGTCGGTGCTCAGCTAATAAATAAACATTTGCTACATCAATAAAATATTGAACAAAATAATGTTTTTCATTAGTATGCTACATTCTATGCAGCAATGTGTTCCATGTTTTTTTTTAATACACCGCCACCCATGAACAGGTGACCAGGAGTGCCTCCACCCGCGAACCCAACGACTCACAGAACCATACGTTAACACCAGTGAAAATAAAAATGTAAAGTCGCGGCATTCCCTGCTAAGAAATGGAAACAAGCTGAAAAAAACATATCAGGAAAGCAGGCAGTGGTAAGGAATCAGTTTAGTAGTGTTCTGTGTTTGATACTTGAGCTTGTTTACAATTTTGACCAAACTGATTTATCTAAAGATGTGTGGCAATGTGAGAACAAAATAATCTTATTTTGACATACCGCACGTCAAAATAATGTTCAAATATCGGTAACACAATGTTAATGGTCCATACATAGCCAACGCGAGTTACACTGACCAAAAGCTTGGAATTACAACGTTTTACTAAAGCTTCAATTATAACGTAAAAGGATCGTAATTGCTTTAGAATACATGCAACAATTTTGGGTGGATATTGGTCCAAAATTTTTGTTCTGTTCAGCTGTGTAATTTTATCGTTTACCAGGTTCAGGTTTTGACGGTACGGTGTTGCAATTCAACATAAATTTGTAGATTGTCCATTTTCATATTCCAGATGGGTTTAAGAAATCCAAAACTGGAAAGATTGCTTTCCTTCCACTTTGATCATAAAACCGGTAGGGAAGATTTTCCTAATTCCGCCCGTGAAAGAAATGTGTCCTACCATGATCATGAGAAAATGGCTAAGGCTACGTACTTCTACGTGGTGACAGAAGGAGGACATCTATTTAAAACGAACTCTTCAGACCACAATATGTCAGGTGACGCACTGGGTGACTTGTCAGGCGAACATATTTCATAAACGTTAGTTCATCATGAAAATTGCATAGAACAGAAGCTCTAAAACAAGGTACAACAATAAATTTAAGTTAAAGGGACAATGTCACCTAAAATCCAAAATTTGATATGTGATGGAACCAGTTTCCCCTGTTAAACCGCTCTAGTCTGTTTAAAAAATTCGCCTTCAAACGCCTGCAATCTTCATTCAAAGATTGATTTTTCGCATTAGTTTTAGTAAAACCGTAGGTACTTTTCCTAACCTAACAGACTCTGGAATAACTGGAATCGCACCGTCACTACATGATATTTGAAGGCGAAATTTAATTCGGATTTTGGAGTGTACCAACAAAATAATGTTATCATCGTTTTCCGTTCAAAGTTCTATTCTCAAGTATTTTTTAGTCAAACACAGTCCTCTGTTCATCTTTCGAAAAACATGAATCAACTCGATTCGCAGATATTATGGCTAACTTAAGTACGCAATGCCCTTTACCGTATCGTTGGATTCCGCCCGGCTTTCGTCCATCTTCCG
Organism: Balanus nubilus; assembly: GCA_031763405.1. NCBI lineage: Eukaryota > Metazoa > Arthropoda > Thecostraca > Balanomorpha > Balanidae > Balanus > Balanus nubilus. Next base: position 2,510 of record JARFNZ010142780.1, read on the forward strand.
CGGCGAATTTGAATATTCTGCTTGGCAGCGCATATGAAATATAAACAAAGCGCATAGCAGAACATGTCGCCAGGACCTTTTTTATTTTGTGATTTAATTTATTTTCATAAACTTGGCTTTAATTTAATATACAATTTATTTTTTGATTGATGCAATATTTATGATGGCGATATTTTAGCGAAATAAACAAACTGCATAGCACAACACGTTACCAAGGACGTATGAAAAGCGCCAAATTCGATGCAATATTTGTGGTGGCGGTTATCATGCCGAAATAGTGCGGATCATAAACAGGCAGTTCTTTTGAGATTTGGAGATGAGTCCAAAATCTGTTCCTAATATATCCTGTTAGGTGATGTGGCTACACGTTTGAACCTTACCATCGGTAACACAAAATTCGTTACGTTGATTTTTACCGATTTTTACATTACCGCCAAAGGTGACAATGCCCCTTTAAAATAGGTAAAATAAATTCGTGCGAAAACATTTGTTTTTCTCTTGAAGAGCTCGGTTCTGCTTCCTTTAGATGCCCTATCGCGAATATGCAAGCGAATAGTCATGTAGGAATTCCATTTGTTTCCATCAACTACGTATTTTGAAATTCGCGCTGTAAAAAAGCGCCCTAGGGCATAACGTAATTGTATGACAGAAAATGATGTAGAAAATAGAAATGCATTCATTGTCTTCGATTGTGTTCCAGTTAACTATTATATGTAATAGTTATGCAAATAACAAGTTTAATAAAAAGTTAATAAAAACAAGTAAATATGTAATATAAGTAAATCACAAGTTACCATGAAGTGTCGAAGGGAGAAGTTGCTCAATGTTGCAAGAAATGTTGCTCAATGTTGTCATAAATTTGGGAAAATGATCCAAAAAGTTATGAAAACCTACAACTTTGAATCCCTTTTGATTTTAGCAGCAGCCTGTTTTCCTTAGGGTGGCGCAATATGGGCACCTTCCCCTACATTTACCTTCAGTACTTCGTTTGTTTCATCTCTTTACGTCCCATAGCTTCCCAAGACTATCTGTGTTAGTAAAAACTTCCAAAAATAATGTAAACTCCTAAGTATCATTAACTTTGCACGAGTCGTGCGCTGCCCGTCGGCGGACATTGCATACACCAGCCCCTCATTTCTCTAAACGTTGTGTAATGTGTTTGTTCCATGCCGATCGGACCGGAAGTTTTCGAGATATCGGTCTGGAATTACTATGTTTATCGCTTATTTGCAAAACCCCATCATTGACATGTTCCGCGTTTGCTCATGCCACGTGCTCCTATATTACACTTGGCAGAATGCACTGTGCAAGAAATAATACTTTGACGGGTATATCGAATGGTGAAAACTGAAAACCTAATCGGAAAAAAACTTAATCGGGATGGTAGCGAAGTTATTAGCTTCCGAAGAGCGTTATAGTACGGGCCAGGCTGGGCTTGATAGGGCCGGGCCGGGCCGGGTCCAAATCAAATTAGTCCTATAAGTAAGTTGACGATAAACCTCAAGGACGGTTGGCGCCCGCTCGGTAATTAGTATAAAGATATAATGTACTGTCTTACGAACACGTGATTCTAACAGAATTGCACTGATCTGATGCGTATCCTCAGAATAAGAAGCATGCAACTATTTCCCTATTAAGTTATGGTTGACTTGCAAGAGCTCCGTCACGTTCCAAAAAAAAGATGAGGGAAGGAGACACTGTCGAATCTTTCCATACAATGCCCATAAGAATATTTAATGTTTAAAATGTTAAAAAAATGGAGAGGGCATGTCCCATGTCCCCTTGTAACGGAGCCAATGTGTTTCGGGGGGGGGGGGGGGTCATGACTTTGACTCGACTTCGTCATCGATTTGAAAAATATGAGATACACGAATTGCAGGTAATTTTGCCTTGATAAAATTGTGCATGTTTCAAAGACTAACACTGTGACCTATGCAATACCAAAAATATAACAGAGAAGGTCACTTGACGTGACCTAGTGACCTGACCTTAGGTGACATGGGGTCATTTTTTACACAATGTGGGTTGATGTGGGTGACAATGTGAAGGGCGTTCGCTATTTACTTCCGAGTTCTGTCTGGAATGGCCTGCGGCCAGTGGCAGCAGCCGCAAGGTCAGATGACTTAAGTAAGTGGGGTGGGTCGTGTTCAGTTATGTTCGGCACGAAAAACGTAAGTCTTTAAATTCCGCCGGCCAACTGGAATTGTTCGATTGGACGGTGGGGATCAGGACCAGCGCAGCAAGCTCTGCTTAGTGCGGGTCCTGATCTCATACATGCGTTCAAAGTGTTCCGACTTAATATGCCCGAATAGCTATACCGAAGTTGACGCCTCTATGCGATGCCGTTTTCCCGCTTATTTTGAAAAACCTCCGGAGTGAAAAATACCTTCCTCGTTTGTGCACGAAGTAAACTATTTCCACTTTGCCACATAAGTATAGTGTTTTTCTTGAGTCTCTTTCACTTTCACGTTGTGATAAACGCGTATTTGTCGACCAGCTGACTAAAACTACATTAAACATGACATTCAAAGCGAAAACAGTGTCTAAATGCACTGTTAAAAGGCATCTCAGTGTGTATTGCACATAGGCCTCAGTTGCCACGATGTATAAAGGCACCACTAGCAATGTGGAATGGTTAGGTATCAGCTAGCACATGCATTCCAGATATCGATGAAAAATCGCAAACGACCTCTCCAAGAAGTAAACATTTCGACATGATGAATTATACCAAATGGGGACAGTAACCATTTAAAGATTCGAACACACACTGGGCTATGCACAAATAATACACATGCTGGCGAACATACAATGTGCTTTGTTGTAAGTTTACGGAATGTGTTATTCAGTCCAATGAAACGCGACATAAAATATTTTCCAGTTATGCAGGAACGCATTGTCACAAACATCAAAATATGCAATGTTTGGTAGGTTGATAATGTTATGGAAGACTAATCCGTAACCACGGCCAATAAGAACAAAAAAGTATCAAAAACCTTCCACATGATTCGGTGACACTCCACAGTCTATACAACATTGGCATTGGGGTTTCAGGCGAAATTCGTTGTCATATCGCATCGCTTCCAGCTACAGGGTTGCATATAAAATTTGCTACAAACCTAGAACCCGTTTGTAAATAGTTACGTATAAATCATTGCCTCGATACTTTAATCTGCCATTCACTCATGTTTGTTGGTCCGATCTACATGTTGCACCTAACTTCATTTCGTGTTCCTTTCTGGTCTGACTTGCTCATGAGACCATGAGCCAAGGTTAACCAGTCAGTCCAACAGGTTAACTCCTATCCGCCTTCACTGGCAAATGCCAAAATATCGGTCTAAACCTTAGCCTGATCCAGTGCCTCTCTGAGACATTCCAGCACAAAGTCGACCTTCTCTTCGGTGGCGTTGGCTCCCATCAGTCCAATCCTCCACACAAGGCCAGCTGTGGCGCCCAGACCACCGGATATCTCCAGCTTGTGTCTGGAACGAAATACAAACAATAAATAAGATAATAAAAAAACAATACACGGATTCCTTATGGAGAACATGAAGTTAAAATCCATCCGAATCATCAGCTGCAACGATCTTTGAAACAGATACTAATTCAATTTTTGCTTATTACATTTCACAGTAAATGGCAATTGAAATAAACCAACAAAAATTTAAAACAACATACCAAATTAATTGCACCTTACCATGACTGACATCCGACAGTCCCCAGCCCGCCACTCACTTGGTCATGCAGAAGGCAGTGACGCCCTTCCAGTCGACGCCCTCCGGCACGCGCACAGTCGTCACCGTCGGTAGACGGAAGCTCTCGTTCTCCACGAACAGCTTGAGGCCGATGGCGGCCAGTCCGGCGTGCAGGCGGCGGGCACAGCGCTGGTGGCGCTCCCAGAGCGGCTCCAGTCCCTCGGTGCAGGCGATCGCCAGCGCCTCACGCAGCGCGTAGATGCTGGAGATCGGGCCCGTGTGGTGGTACCTGGCGGCACGAGGGCGAAATGAAGGGTTTTGGGGTGCACGAGCATCCTCTGAGTACAAATGTGCATCCCTCGCTGTCAAAAGCATCCCCTCAGATTGAGAAGAATTTATCAGGAACGTAACCAATATCCCAGGAATATCCAATGTTTCAAGCAAGTATTAGTACGTAATCTGGATAAATAGATGCATAAAACAAATGAAGTCCCTCACTACATCTTAAACTGAAGCCCCTGGAAAAGCACCCCTGGCGTCTCGACGATGCTTCACCTATGCGGCTGGTGGTGGCGGCAGATGGCGTGCAGGTGAAGCGGAGGGGGCGCTCTGGTACGTTTGTGAGAGTTGGGGAACAGGAGACAGGACAAACATCTCATTCGTGGGTTTAAAGATGTAAGTGGTTAGTCATTAGATGCACTTCGAAATGAAACTGAAAGGCACATCCAGATGATAGGCAACTCACTTGCGGGGTCCGTCGTCGCAGCCCCAGTAGTTGGCCAGCATGGTCAGGTCGAAGTAGAATGAGCTGATTGGCGTCTTGCGGTTGATCACCTTCTGCCTGAAATAAAATGACATATTTCTTAGTTTATGTTGGAAATGTCAACCACTTATATAAAGCGTTCGCTGCTCATTGCGAAAATTTTTACTTGTCCTAAAATATCCCAAAATGTATTGATGGTAGTTTCATAAATGTTATCCTCATGTTAGGAACACACTGGTTTAAAACTGTGTTACACTGGGTTACTTTTGGATCGCACACATGTCGACTTAAATCATTAATAATCGTTAAAGGCTGAAAAAATATAACACCCATGTCGAACTAACCAGGCGTTCTCACTGAGTGAGATCGGAGCGGTGCCGGGCGGGGCACTCAGCACCTTCTGTGAGCCCGTGTAGACCACGTCCACACCCCACTCGTCGGCGTGGAAAGGCACTCCACCCAGGGAGGCCACCGTGTCCACCGCGAACAGACAGTTGTTACTGCGAACAGACAGGGAAACGTCAGGACCCAGGCATGTAACGGTTTAAATAACTTCTCCCTTGAGTAAGACTGTCCGTTTAAGACGGTCGCCATTAACAATTTCAGACGGTCGCCACTTAAAGCATTGTAAGCGTCCGGGAGTGCATGACACATACGTACATATATATAGTATGTCATTGGTTGCTGAAATTTCGTATTCAGACATGTCATACAATTAGAGCTAATGAATTGGAGATCATGATTAATTTGATAAAAACACCGCGGTGGTAGCAGAACAAGGCTACGTACGCCTTGCAGACGTCTCCGATGCCGCTGAGGTTCTGTACCACTCCGGTAGAAGACTCTCCGTGCGTGACAAACAGCACTTTGGGCTTGTAGACGTCCAGCGCAGCACGGATGGCTTGGAGGAAAAACGCTGATCCAGCCGGCTCCTTAATTTGTTGAACCACAGCACCTGCATTGAACGGGCATGGGTGTCATCACACTAACAATAATCTAGATACTGGGCTGGAGACACTGATCTAGTAAATATCGTCTGTTTAGTTCTAACAGACGAACAAGTGCGCAACATCGTGCACAAAACATCTGATACGATGAACTCGCGCAACGCAGCATGAACTGTTGACGGCCGTGTCTCATCGGGTTTTCATTGTATTTGATATTTTTCTCCTTTACCGAATATGCTACCGTTATCAGATAAAAAATACCCGAAATTATTAAATATCTAGACTATGATGAGAGATTGCAAACAATAGACAGTGTCCTGAGCATAGAACGCAGAAGATCAAGTAAAAAAAAAATACATTCAAAATTGTTGGATCATTCCTGGTGCACCACAATACCCTCAGACACACACCATTACGCTTTTACGATGAAGAATCAACAATGATATGATCGGCTGTAGCCTACCCACCCTGCCTGCGCGCCATGTCCGAGCTGCGCTCGCCCCAGATGCCGTTGTTGGCGATGAGGATGACGTCGCCCCGCTCCAGCATGTTGGCCATGACGCACTCCATGCCGCCGTGGCCGGTGCTGGACAGAGCCAGCGTCACCCTGTTCTGCGTCTGGAACATGTAGCGGATGCCCTCCTTGCAGTCGTCCATTATCTGAAGAGACGGACGGGAAGAGACGGGTCAGTTACAGTCAGTGAAACGTGGACGGAGAGGGAGAAGTCGTACAATATCTGAGATATGGCACGGGTTGGTATTTAACCCACTTCCATTTTCAGAAACAAAGCGGACCAATTTGTCGAAACATTTAGTGGAAGCGATGTAATATTCTTCGTTATGCACAATGATTTACCAACGTTAATATAAGTAAACATGCAACAGTAATCATGCAATAAGAATACCTATTTATCATTCAATCATAAATGCATAATTTGCAAAGTAAATGACGTAAATAAACGTCTCACAATTAATGTTCGTTTATCGAGACGATACAGCTGACAATTTCAAACCGGCCGCACACTGCCCACTCTGTCATGTGATTTATTTTCGCGGCGACATGCAGTGATGTCGCTCTACTAAAATGCATGTCCCTGGCGTAACGCAACTCCACCAGCCAAATAACTGAGTTCAGAGAGTTGACATGCACAGTTCAGTTATCGCAGGGGCGTTATCGCTGGCAAAATCATGGCGTTTTTACGGCCGAACGGTCAGTATGCGGTCGCCTTAAAAGATCCCGGAGACTGACCTTACAAAACTCGGGATGCAGATGGCCGAGCAGAGGCTGGCTCTGGGCCTCCAGCACGCGCGGGTGGGCGTTGGAGGGGCCCGGGCCCATCAGGGTCTTCAGCGGCACTGACATGGCCTCCTGCAGACTGACCGGCGCCGGCACGTGCATGTTGGCGGTGTTGGCGGCTGACGTCTGCGGCAGAAGAAACATGGGTAAGATCGGGTGGTCGGGATCCGGTAATGACGACTGCACCACGCACGTAGCGATTTCTGACAAATCATATGTGTACGGCTTACGTGGTGCTTACAGTAAGATACATTAAAATGGCAAATATTGTTCCTATCGAAGATGTTCTAGGCACTCTGTTACCGCCAAAGTAATTTTGGCAAAAAAACATATTTAGGAATAACTTGTTACCGGTTCCGTATCATTCCAAGCTCCATACATCGTAACAGAACGAACGTCCCGCAGGCTCTCGTGTGTTTAATGCTTGGGTAAAACATTGCTAGTTTTGCAAGAACATTGCTGAATAACTCTAAAGGAGCCAACTGAATCTGGCGAACATCAACAGATCACTTCCAACCAAGCACACATTTCTGTTCACGAATGCTCACTTAGTCGCGCCACGAAGCTTCACCTCTAATTCACACCTAACAGCTGCGCGTCCCCTACTATTGCTATTACTAATACGTGTCGATCGATAAAGGTCCCGTCCGTGACGTCACACGTTTTTGACAGCTTGACGGTTGAGCGGCAGTCATCGCGTCATAAATGGAGCACTTGACTTGATGATATATCACAGGTGTGCCATGAACTCTTCCGTCGATATTAACTGAATTTCGTAATAAAGAAGATAAAAAGAGATATGATTTGGTGCCCCTAAAGCACTCTGGAACTTTGCATTACAAATTTAAGTTGTGTTAGGGAAACGCCGTTAATGGATTCTTGTTTTAACATGGTCCTGTAGTCTGAATATTTTTCGTTACTAAAGGAGCACAGCAAACTTCTAAGTATTTAGTATTTGTCACCATATACAAATGTTTCCCGTTCAAACGTTATTAATATTAAACAATCGCTCACCCACAAATAAGTGGGCGAGGGAGAGCGAGACACACTCGTATGTAGGTATAGGAGTTAAAAAACGCGCAAAACGAAAGTGAAAATTACAGAAGAAGTCTGAACTAGTAGTCCAACAATCGACCAAAAATGACCTTAGGTTGTGTATGCAAGCATTTATGTACCT
>JARFNZ010142791.1:0-10385 GCA_031763405.1 Balanus nubilus
CTCACCGCCCCCGCCGCCGCCGCCGCCGCTGCCGGCACAGCCAGCGGCGGAGCGGGAGCCGTCGCCACCACCACCGCCGCCGCCAAAACGGAAGACGGAACCAGCGGAGCCGGTCGAGCCGGAGCGTGAACCTGAACCTGAATCTACACCTGAATCTACACCTGACCTGGAGCCGCAGCCGGAGCAGAGTCCTTGGAGCCGGGACGATGACCTGGAGATCCTGACCAGCTGCCAGCGCAGCGGGGACGGCGAGAAGACGTTCCGAGCCATCCAGCGGCGGCTGCCGAGCCGCACGGTGGCGCAGCTCCAGGACCGCTTCCAGCAGCTGATGGAGATGCTCCGGCAGCAGCTCCAGCAGGAGCCGGAGGAGTTCATGGAGGAGGACTGAGGAGCTGGCAGAGAGGACGAATGAGGAAGACTCAGACTGATAGGTGAGATCCACGATGGCCGAGGTTAAATGCGATTCGGTTGACCAGCCGGAATAGATCTAGGAGCAGCAGACGTATCCAGGCTGTCTGAGGAGATGACAGATATTGGGGAGAGGCTGCGTGGGGAGCAGACATATCTAGTTAGGAGGGACATATATGGGAAGTCTACACATGTACCTACAGGACCGCGGATGAACGAGAACCCACCGATTTGTGTGAGAGTGCGATGGGTCAGGATTGAAAAACCGTGAAACCAAGCGGAAGGGCGGGATTTTTTTTATCCGCCCTTCATTTGTCGAGTGTGTTTTCATGGAGCTGCATCGTGTCGCAGTCGGCCATTTGTGTATGTGTGAGCCCATGATACTGGGAGCTCGAGTTAGTATTGGTTGATCTTGTGTGCGGTGTTTTGTAAATTGGATCTCTAGACTCTATGCGAACGCTAACCGGCGGAGTTGCTACTAGTTGCTTCGGCAGCGATAGTTCACCTTCCAGTTGATAACGTGCCTGTGATTAATATGTATCATGTGCCCATCATCACCATACTTGTATCCCTGGTTCTTACTGGCAAGGCGAAACGAAACGTCATCAAACATAGCTTAAACGTCACGTTTTAGCTTCGTTTGGTGACGTTTCGTGGCCAGTGAGAACCGGGCATTGGCCTTGTCTCAAACTGTCTTAGCCATTCAGTGCATGTGATAGTTTCATTCATGAGTCTGTATGATAGTGTTAGTGATCATTATCTAGACCAGCGGACGTGAAATAAAGTTTTGCTACGTAGATTGTCTTTTTCAGTCGAAATAGTTAATCACTACGTGGAACAATATGCATCTTACGTTATAGCCTATTCAGATTTTGTTAATATGATTAGACACATCAGGACGGGGGCCGGGCTGGTCCAGCGGTCACTCTCGTTACCTCCAGTGGAGAGACCGGACCGGACCGCGGGGTCACCTCCTACATCTGTCCTCATTGGCGTCTCATCGCCCAACGAAGTCATCGGGGGAGCGCCTTGTAAACCCGGTCCCAGAGAGAGAGAGAGAGGAAGGAGCGACTCTTGTACCGGTGGGCGTGGGGGCTGTTGGAGGCAAGAGCGAAGAACAAAAATAAAATGAATCCGCGTTGAAGCTACCGAACCACCATGGATTTGCAATCAACTTAAACTGTCGCCACTTATCGTTATCAGCCTGCCTCCGCGGCACTAGCAGATACACTGGGCACACTAGACAAATCTGTAGGACACCCGAATCAACCCACGCCCCCCCCCCCCCCCGCTAATCAAATCATGTGCTGTCAACCGCTGCAGTTGCTGCCTAGTCATCCTGCGCCCCGCCCCCTCCCCGGGTCACGTGACCGCCAGCGGTCATCGACCGTCCGGTCACGTGACCGCCGAGCCGATACGACGCAGTCTGGATGGGCGTAAACAAAGCCTGTCGGCCGGCCGGCACAGCCCGGCAGACTGGGCCCCTGTGAGCCTGTGATCGGAGCTGAGGGAGCGCGATGCGCGGGGCGACGCTGTGTGTGTGTTTGGCCGCGCTGCTGTCAGCGGCCGTGGGGCGCTATGAGCCAACCTGGGACTCCCTGGACACCCGTCCGATCCCGGGATGGTACGACGAGGCCAAGTTCGGCATCTTCCTCCACTGGGGCGTCTATTCGGTGCCCAGTTTCGGCGATGAGTGGTTCTGGGAGTACTGGCAGGGCGAGAAGTGGCCGCAGTACGTCGAGTTTATGGAGAAAAACTACCGGCCCAACTTCACCTACGCCGACTTCGCGTCGCAGTTCACCGCCGAGTTCTTCGATCCGAACCAGTGGGCGGACCTGTTGAAGGCGGCCGGGGCCAAGTACGTGGTGCTCACCACCAAACACCACGAGGGCTTCACTCTGTGGCCGAGCAAGTACGCCTGGAACTGGAACGCCGTCGACGTCGGACCGAAGCGTGACCTGGTGGGAGACCTCGCCGCTGCCGTCCGTAACCGCACCGACATCCACTTCGGCGTCTACCACTCGCTGTTCGAGTTCTTCAACCCGATCTGGCTGTCGGACAAGGAGAGTAACTTCACGCAGGTGACGTTCCCGGCCGCCAAGTCCATCCCGGAGTTGTACGAGCTCGTCTACAACTATGAGCCAGACATCATCTGGTCGGACGGCAGCAGTCAGGCGCCAAACTCAGACTACTGGGGCAGCAAGGACTTTCTGGCGTGGCTGTACAACGACTCGCCGATCAAGGACCGGGTGGTGACCAACGATCGCTGGGGCACAGACGCCGGCTGCGCCCACGGAGACTTCTTCACGTGCCACGACCGCTACAACCCGGGCGTGCTGCAGAAGCACAAGTGGGAGAACTGCATGACGGTGGACCGCTACTCCTGGGGTTACCGGCGAGAGGCCAGACTGGCAGATATGCTCAACTTGGATGACCTCACGAAGGTAATAGACACGTCGCCACTCTGCGGTCGTTCTCTTTGTCTTCACTGTATTCTTACGAATCCAGGATCCGACGAAAACATTCAAGTAGGTATGAAAGATCGATAACTGCAATATCGTGGAAATAACGACAAATACGAAGTATGGGGGTTCAAATAGAACTTATTGCAGAACAATCACTTGATTGTAGTACTATGATCTATGTTATACCCACGTCTGAAACATACCGTTTCGATGATGACTGGCTTAAGATGTAACCGTAAGACGGCACCGTATCAGCACTGGCCCACATCACCACCTTCACCATCACCCTATACCCCGACAGGAGCTGGCCGAGACCATCAGCTGCGGCGGCAACCTTCTCCTGAACGTCGGCCCCACCCACGACGGCCGGATCGTGCCCATCTTCGAGGAGCGCCTCCGCCAGATGGGCGAGTGGCTCGACATCAACGGCGACGCCGTGTACGCCTCCCGGCCGTGGTCGGTGCAGAACGACACCGTCACCAGCGGCGTCTGGTACACGCAGCGCGACGGCCACGTGTACGCCATCGTGCTGGACTGGCCGGGGGCCGAGGGGCTGGTGCTGGGCAGTGTGGTGCTGCCGGCCGATGGTAAGGTGATGATGCTGGGGTATGGGGACCCGCTGCAGTGGACCCAGGCGGACAAGGGCGGGGTGCAGGTCAAGTTCCCGGACCTGGCTAAAGTCAGTTCCCGCTGGGCCTGGGTGCTGCAGCTGGATGGGGCGCAGAGCAGGGAGAGTAATGAACTGTAAAGAGGGGTTCACGCATGTTAAGTTAGCGGGGAAGGGGTGGGGGGAGGTTACGGTTAGTGAAGGAGGGCTGGGTCATATAAATGGTAGATAGAATTGAGTCAGGTCACTGAAAGTCGAGTCAGTTCACAATGATAGGCTGCAGGTCGGCTAAAATATAAGTATTGTCTGCCCACTGACGGTGTTGGTAAGATGGCAACGTGTGCACATTGAATAGAGGAAACCTCCGTCTAATGATTTACGGACTTAATTAAGACTTCTACACCTAGGTAAAATGACTATGATATTGTGTTGCTTGACAATATACCGCACTGCCATTTTATTTCGTCAGAAGAGCGTTTCTTAAGAAAACCCATTAGACATTATGAATTAAAGATACATTGGCCATCTACGATACTTTCACTGCTTAGAGCCGAATGTTAGTTAAAGAATGTCATTGTCAAATATGCAAAAATGTATCAATATCAATACAAGCGCATTTGAGAATTCCAAAGTCCAGAGCGTTGGTGTGGGTTAGCATATATCATGTGATCATGTCACTGACGTAATATTATTTTACGTATGACCAAAACAAAACAAGTGTGGCATTTGGATCAATAATGTCAGTGTATTTTGCATATGGCGCAAATTGTCAGTCCGCACCGGTCATGGATAAGAAACGGCACCGAATCCCTACCACTTCAACAGGCTGTCAAATGCAAGATGAATGATGAACACAGTCGACAATGTTGAGCGATGACAAACAAATAACAAATCCAAGATCTCTGACACTATGATGAACATTGGGCAACATTCCATCATACTTCACCATCATTAGCTGATCATCACAAAATGTGTCCGATGTGAGACACTATCCTCGTGCCGTGATCAGCTGCCCATCCTAAGGGCACGCCTCGTGGAACGTACACGCAGTCTCATCATGTGCGACGAGCGAGACACTGTGTCACTAACAGCGTCACTGCCCACCCACAGAACAGCTGAGACGCCACCCTCACCACTCTGCTCTGCTCCACCTCAGACTCCCACGAAAATGCTGCTTTGGCCAGCAGTCAATTACCACCCGTTCCCACACAGCACGAAGACCACACCGCGCCGACTCCGTGTCAGATGCGTCACCATTGGCCGGCCTACAGCGATGAGTTCAGCGCGTCCCACGGCGTCACAGGGCGTCGCAGCGCCTCTCACAGCCGTCGGTAGTCGGTCTTCTCGAGCTGTACCAGCGGCTTGAGCTGCTCGGCGAAGTTGCGCACGTCCTCAGCCACGGCGTCGTGGCCCTGGGGAGCCAACACGCTCAGCTCCACCACGTGAGACATGCTCAGCGGCTCCCAAAGGTCAGCATTCTTGTTCTGCGGGACAGACACCGCCGAGGGTCAGATGGGGTCATAGGTCAAACGGGAAAATGGAAACAAAACACAGCCGCGACTGCTCCAAATGACATTCATTCGATCAACCATTTCCCGTTTCCATTTTTCATTCACGCCCCAGCCCAGTAAGGATAAATGATGACCGAGGTTAATTGGAGCAAAAATATATTTAGCCTCGAAGATAAACATCATGATACTGTGGAGTGGCGATACGATGAGTGGCGCAAGTTCTGGTGGTACGAAAAGGAAGACTAATGTTAATGCCAAACGTGAAAATGTAATTGTACATAAATCGTGTTCTATCCGATTATCCGTACAACAGCGCGGTGGAGAGTCGCTTTGGGCCTGAATGGGGCCGTCAAACGACGCAATATCTCAAGGTCAATGCACTTCAATTGATATTGAGAAAAGCGATGTTGACAGAAATAGACTGGGCACGTATCTAGGTAGCCCTCCCCATCCGTCTATCACCCCACAACCCGATACGCTTGTACGATAACCATCATGGTCACAATGTCCGACGGCACTGGCCACATTGCTATTGTCTTTGATATGGGTAGGTACCACCTTCGAACAATTAACATATCAGGAAGGCCAAGCAAACAGCCTGGTCAAGTCGATATAACACAAAAAGAACGGAACAAACAACCATGGTCCTATTGACACAGAATGAAGTAACTCTGCAGACCACGTTTAGCAGTGGCGCATCAAACACTGCTCAACTGACCTTAAAGATCTTGTAGACGAGGATCTTCATGCGTCCCTTGCGGAATATGAATCCCTTGCACACATACTCGTAGTCCGGTTTGAAGCCCATCTCGGAGAGGAACTCGAGAACGTTCGGTGTACAGCCGACGTCGATGCTGTTCCGCAGCACCGTCGGCCGATTCTTGTCTCCTGCGGACGGCCGGGGCAGGGAAGGACAGGGGTCGGTCAGTGGCAGGTCAGGGTCACCTAAAGAAGAGTTAGAAACACCACGGCACTGCACGGCTCGTCACGCCAGCTACAGAGACTTGTCTTCGCCTTGACACTATCTTTGTCAGGGTTAAAATACGTCGTCAATTAAAAGTATCACACCACACCATATCACGGAATATGAGGTTACCTACATGTCAGGTGCATACAGTCACTGGATAGTTAAGTTACTAAGGATTACATAGCAGTTATGAACATGGAACTGAAATAGGAATGGCTACTGGCGCTAGCTTACACCTCACTAGCACACTTCAGCTAGTATCAGACGGCTTCAGGGTACAAAGAGCCGGTGTCACCACTGAGATGAACATGTTACTGACCCATAGAGCCGGTGTCACCACTGAGATGAACATGTTACTGACCGACTTCCGGCTGTCCGATGTACCGCATGGTCCAGGGCGCGTCAGCCTGGTCTATGGCCTGCCTGACGTACATCGTCAGCGTCTGACCGCCCACTGCCAACGCACAGACAGGAGTCAGACAATATTGGGCGGCAACGACGGGCGAACGCAGCCGTTGTGACCAGTAGCGACATATGGAACACTTCCAGGAATTCAAAGTCTGCATACTCGATAGCTTATGTACTGAGACGGATGGCCAAACCTGAGCAGCTAATAAACATTGGGTTGGGACTTTTCATCCCATCACTGTTATCTTTGTATTTTTACAAACATATTTTGAAACAACATTTATACATGGTGCTGCCATTGCAGCAACAGAGACTTGATCCTGTGATTTCCCTGCCAAATCCCGACTGGCAGCCTGACTGACCTGGGCCCAGGGTGAGCACCCGCTCCCGGTCGTGGAAAGTCTCCACCTGTTCGTCGACGTTGTCGGCCAGTCCCCTCAGCCGGTGGATGAGCACATCCTTGGCAGAGTCCAGCACACTGCCCTGCAGCAGGTACTCCTGCGAATCAAATCAGTGCCGTTTGTCAACTGGCGTGGCTTGGGAATGGGAATGTTGCCTGTGCAACAAGTTAAGCTTAGCATTTGCCCTGATCTTGAAAATCCATTCCAGCAAAACATCCAACCCAAATTTATGAAAAGAAATCCTGTTCATACATTGTATTACCAAATACCTTGCCTGACAGTGGTCAGGATTTTGTTGGACTATGGGTGTCCACTGTCCAGCATGCCCACTCTCACTAAACTCACAATATCCATTGTAACTCAGCCTACATCAGTTATGGTGCATCAGATGACATGTGTCCTCAATAGGATCTGGCCTGAATGGTTTCAGTAATCAGTAGTGCAAATAGTGCTCATATCTTTATTGCTTGTGTTTCTGAGAACACTGACTAGGTTCTGTGGATCTGTAAGCTGTTCCATGGGGATCCCTGTATTAATTGCCCTTTCTCCAACACAAAGCAGCAAGGGACCAAACCAGGTAAGATACAAACCTAGTGTGCTTCTGAGCTCCAGCTTGACTGGGATAAGTAGCAGTGCTCAATGGGATGGTAGATGTCAATTAGAAGCACAAAACAATTATCCAGTCCTAGAAAGTAAACTTTTTGAAGGTGAAGAAATATGTCTGATAAGTTATGAGGTAAAAAATAAATATTGAGATTGTTATCACAAATATTAGGAAAAAAATATTAAATATTGTTTTATAACTCTAAACCAAGCCATTAATTACATACCTGATTTGGCACAATCTTATTCTGCACGGCTGCTTGCAGCTTCTCTTGAGCAGATATAGCAGCACACATGATTCCACCTTGAGAAAACCTGCAAAATTGAGGACAGACGCATAATGTGGAAACATGGAAATACATGTTCATCACATTTACTTTCTCCACTGGACACCATGATTAAAGGGTATAATATTCCCCTCAAGCCAAACTTTTCTCCTCCAGTCCTAACTATTGTGTAAATCTGCTGGTTTTGCCACATCTGGACCTGACTGGAAAAAAATCACGCTTTCATCAACATGTCCAGCGTAATTCGACGATTGCGCCGAAAAGTTTGGCGCACGTTTGGCGCAACTCAGCGATCGCGCCGAAAATTTCGGCGCACGGCCAGCGTAATTTCGTCTAGCCAAAATTCGGCGCACGGCCCCCGAGAATCGGACACACCGCCAGCGATGCAGCCAACCTTGATCTCAGAAGCTACTGAACCGGCTTTCTTAGAAATACCACCATTCGATTCAGAAGGGGCGATGTAATCAGCCGTTAAGAGTCTCAAGACCTTAACACGCGCAGTGGAGGGGGGAGGGGGTGAAATCCGCCCCCCCCCCCACGGTTTTTCGAGCTTAGCTAAAATAACGGTGGCGCGCAGCGCCGTTTTATGCATATCTGCCTATAATTGAATTTCACACATTGTGTGAAAGTATTGACCTTGATTCACCTCAGGTCAGGTCACCAGGTCAGGTCAAAGTACAAACATGCAAAAAGACCACTTTGTAAGTTTGCGGTTGTGCCATGGCCAGAGTTTTTGGCAGATCCATTTCAAACTTTCTGGATTATATGAGGACTAAGGTGTCTAAAACTTCTATATTTCGGATTTTTGATATCGGTGATGTCAGGTCAGGTCAAATTTGACACCCATTATAAGTTGATAGGCAAAAATTAAAAGCCTTCCTATTCAACAGAAACGAATCAGATCAGACAAATTCTTTAAGAATGATGTCTTCTTAGCCGAATCTTGATGTATCAGTTGTGCAACTTTTGACCAGCCACCTCCTGTTAGGTTATCTGAGGTCAACCAAGGTCACAAACACTTTTTTACTAATAACTTTTGATAGAGGGGAGGTAGAAACATGTGAAAGGCACCAATGTGTTCATCCAGTCAAGGCGCATCAACTGATGTGCAACTTTAACTATGTAGGTCACCCTGACCTTAACCTTGACCTAAGGTCAAATTTTGAAATTGACTGAAAAATATTAAAATTAGTATGCTTCAAACCGCCTTGACGACAGAAACATGATGGTGTCAAAATAATTGTCCTATCTTTGTAAGGTAAACGGTTATTATAAAACAAAGTTTTGCTGAAAAACAGGTTTTTAAATTTGATGACTTCTGGAGCTTTAACTATTAACATGAGGTCAAATCTGATGACAAATTAAGAAAGAAAGTTTCAAGGACTTCCTACTGGATTTTAAGATTCCTCCTAGCTAGTATAGTTTTTAGATAATGCAAAGTTTCTAGAGAAAGACCTAATATGGGAAATTGGAGCTCATTTGGCCTTTAAGATATCGACCTAGGGTTATGAAATTTGCACTCTATAGATTTACCCACTGTCACACCTACCCCTAAATTTTGTTATTCATAGGAGCTGAGATCATAGGGAGGATCTGCACACCCTCCTATGATCTTAGCTCCTATGAATGCTACAATAGCAAATATATTTTTTTTTTTCGGGGGGGAGGGAGGGTAGCTGTGAGTGATGGGGAAATCCATTGTGTTCAAATTTCATAACCCTAGGTCAATATCTTCAAGGTCAAATGAGGTCACAGTTGCCATGGCAACATGGAGGCGGGCACAATGGTGCCAGGTGGGATAAGTGCCTGATGTTGGGAATGGTGTTTCTTTAAATGTTTGTGTTTCTTAAGTGTAAAAAAGGTGTTGTGCATGTGGTGTAGAACCCCAAATATTGGTGCAATGGACATTGCCCTAAAATTTCAGCACAACCACTCTGCAAAGGCATCCAGTGTAGTGGATGGATTTTTTTCAGTTGGGCATCTGGATGCTATTATATGGGGCACAATCAGCCCTGTTTCAAAGTTATGTGGCTCAAAATGTTACTCAGAGCCCATTGCTGCTCATCTGATCTAACAGATAGGTAACACATAATCAAAAAATATTCACATAAAACAGAACTGACACCTGCTGATCCATGCATACCTTGACTGTACCAAGCTCTTGCTCTTTTTGTATTACCTGATGAGTTAGTGACAGATTCAAGCAGATTATTCAGGTTAAAGCTGAAAGCAACAAAACATTGCTTCCAAATAGGAGGAAACTACTAAAACTGAGTGAGATCCAGTTGTAAATAAGAGTTAGCAAGTTGGGAGTGAGTGTTTTTAAGTTGGAAAATGTGAAGTTATGATGAAGGCATGAAGGCTATTTAAGGCATGAGAGAGAGTAAAATGTTGAGGTGAGGGGGAAAAGCTGGAGAGCAAGGTTTTCAAATAAGGGATTTATGATTAATTGCTTTCACTATTTGGACTCTTTTCACCTTGGTGAATCATTTGCCACCTTAAGTTTAACGGCGATACATCCCTTTGCTACCTATTCGCACACAAAATTTACTTTAGGGATCAACATATTTTGGACCTGAACTATTCAATTCCAGCTTAAAACCACTGTGATTTGCAATATTTATTTAGTTATTTCAGTATTTGACGTTCACACAGCACCCGTCGCATCACCTGCGTCCGGCCACCATTGCCATTGAGTTGTCCAGTTCACATTAATGCGTGCAACTAT
>JARFNZ010142802.1:0-10384 GCA_031763405.1 Balanus nubilus
AGAGGGGGGGGGGGGGTTGAGGGGGGGGGGGCGGTTCCGGGAACGGACCGTCCCCTCACCTTGGACACGCGTCTACTGACCGCGTTCACAATGGAACGCCAATGGAACGGGGTCGTTGCTGCAGGTTTACAGTAGGTGAACCTACATGGTTTGTTGATTCACCAGGTGATGTGTGTTCCGTTCATGTTGTCTAGCGATATGATGAATAATAAGTCGATGCCGATGCGGTCGATATGTGACGACATGTAAGTGTCGCGTACCATCGCAATATACTTGTCACATGAGATCTGATAAGCCCACTCGCTGTATTCGAATGGCACAAAATGGGAACTGGGACAGTTGGACATTTGCTCAGCATTAACACGGCCTGGACCGTCAAGTGGGAGCCGTACATCAGGAGCAGCGCCACGGATTTCGTCCAGGGGTGGGGGGGGGGGGGGAGGGGGTATCTTTCCGGGGCCTTCCAGCATTAAGAGTCCCTCCCAGCAGGGGGCCTCCTGACTGTTAGCCCCAAATTTTAATTTCTCCTCTGATTTCGGCCGCTTGATTTTGATACTCCTGTAGAAAGAAGAAAAACGGCAAACAAAATACGTAAATTCGTATTCATTAATATCCATTTAGTATTTATAGCACCTAAAAATATTTCGTTTTTAGGGGTCTCCTGTAAATAAGGCGGGGACAAAAACAAATGTTTGCCCCCTGCCTGACTGCAGCGGGACAGCTGCCCTCGCTGCTCCCTCCCCCGTGCCACCGCCCTTGCCGTACCTACATACCTGCAGGGTTATGCTCGACTCAGAGTCGTTGGGTAAATTTGACTACAAATTAGTTAAGTCTGAGTCGAATCAGTACATAGAATTTACAACTTTATTTGATCGAAGTTAATGGCCGCGTGGATTATTACTTGAGTCAAAGTTGAGTTACCTGGACGCTCTTCAAATCGGTGTTGAGTCGACTCATTCTCTTGTGTCTACGAAGACAAAGAAAATGCCATGATGTATTTGGTAGTTTTTTTATTGATTTGTTAAATGTAATATAGCATTTGTGTTATGGCGTTGAATGGAGATAATCGACATAAAAATACTCCCGACCGCACTTCCCCCAGATCAATAACTTTTACTGTAGTTGAGTAAAAAAAATGAGTTTCATTAAGAATCAGCTGACTCAAACTGTAACCGTCTCCTTGAGTCGGAGGGGTAAGAGTAAATTAGTCAACGTTGAGTTGACTCAAAAACATTGGCTCCACCACTTGGGTCGTTCATTTAGAGTCCTTCGGAAATGAGTCGGAGTTGAGTTAGCCTGAGTCGGACACAAAAAATTAAATCTGAGTCGGGCACATTCCTACATCACTCCTTGGTCCTTTGTGAGGGCAACAGGGAGAAGGTATAATCCCTAAAATGGCTTAGATTAGATAAGTTGCATTCAGCTGCTGCTAGAATCAATGTACAATTGGCAATAAATTTGAAACGTATTAACTTAAACTTCTCGCTGATTTGAGGCAGCTCCAGATCATGCCAGAAAATTAAAACAATCAACTTCTCCCGTTTGCATTTTACAAGGCATATTTAGCTACACCATACTCCCCCCGTAGCAGGACGCAACGTAGTGCTCCCCTATAAGTTCTGTCTAGCTGCTCGTTTTACTTACGTGCTATTCCCATGGAGGTAGGTCTATCTGAGGTAGAGGCGTGACTTACGTGCTATTCCCATGCAGGTAGGTCTGTCTGAGGCAGAGGCGTGACTTACGTGTCGTTTCCATGCAGGTAGGTCTGTCTGAGGTAGATCCAGATCTTGACGGCGTCGGGATCGGTGCGGGCCGACAGCGCCGCTGTGCCGTTATTTCTGACGGCGATGCGGACGGCTGCGGAGGGTGCATAGCACATCACACCGGTCACGGGACAACACCGACTGTACCCTGCACGCCATGGTAACCGGCTGATAACTGTAACACTGCGTAGTCTGTAGCGAAATTCCATTGCATTCTGTAGTAGGTATGTACAATCTGTACATCAGGGGCCTGCAGTTGGAATGGTCATGTGTAAGGTCCGTCTATTTTCGCGTCCAATGGGTGTATTTCGGAGGTTTGATAAATAAAGCTACAGACAATGTAAGAGTATTACCAATTGCTGTATTTCATGCTTAGGATGGAGCTCCAAATCTACAGGACTTCCGAAATATTGGAAAAAACATGTTTTCGTCGTGAACTGGAGGGGCAAGCAGTTTTTTTGTTCATATTTCTTATGTCTTGGAGATTCCGAAGTGCATACTCGGTTCAAAACGAAGCTTTTGGTAATGCGCTCCCATTCCTAACACTTCAATTTTTCAACCTTTTGAAATATGTGTATTACACGGAAAAATAGACGGGACCTTACATTAGTTGCATATGACCATTTCAACTGTGGGTCCCTGACCCTGTACAATGTTCATAGGTGGGAGCATCTAGCGTCTCGCGAGTTCTAAATTATAATACACAGACAGGTCCACTCGAAACAATATTTGTATTTATTATAGAGACCAGAAGGAAGTATAAACGAATGACAAATATTTAATGTGAATTGACGTAATGCTGGGAAGGGAATGAACCTGTCAGCTAACTACAGCTCTGTATCAGATAGTTCGCACCCCAACAAAGTACCTATGTAGGACTTACGTATGCTGGTCGCCTCCAGCTGGTCGATGAGGAGCGACCGGTCCCCGTCCAGTGGCCACGAGTCTTGTGCCGTCACAACGGGCATCAGGTCCATTCCTGGGGGAACCACCCACCGACGTTAGCGCTCTAAAGCTTCTCTGCAGCCGCAGGACGTTTGGTGGCCGTAACATTAGATACATCTAGTGGATAGTAACTTCGTGGGAAGCTCAGGTCACTCTGAAGTGCGAGTACATATAGACGGATTCTCGTTTTCATCGATGTATTTTTCGCAAAGGTTAGAAATTCTACGACTAATCTTAATGGATATCGTTGACAGATAAAATAATAAGATATGCTCAAATGTGTAGGCAATCAAATATGCCAAATCAATACCCACTAAGTTTTGGAGAACTTTCATATATCTACGGTCCGAAAGCAGGCGCTTGTCCGGTCGGCCTTCTCTTCTCAAACACTCAGACTCGTCGGGGCACTCCATCATGAACCGGGTGACTCTGGAAACTCGCCTGACCCCTCTTGTGACCTCGATGACTCACCTGACTCATCAGGGCACTCCATCATGACTGATGATTCTCTGTGACTCTCCTAACTCGTCGGGTCACTCCATCATGGCTTCGACGACTCTCTGTGACTCACCTAACTCGTCGGGGCACTCCATCATGGCTTTGACGACTCTCTGTGACTCTCCTGACTCGTCGGGGCACTCTATAATGACTCTGACTACTCTCTTCGACTCGCCTAACTCGTCAGGGCCCTCCATCATAACTCTGACTGGTATCTGTGACTTACCTAACTCGTCGGGGCATTCCATCATGACTCTGACTACTCTCTGTGACTCACCTAACTCGTCGGGGCACTTCATCATGGATCTGACGACTCTGCGACTCACCTGACTCATCGGCGCACTCCATCATGTCTTTGGCGACTCTCTGTGACTCACATAACTCGTCGGGACACTTTATAATGACTCTGACTACTTTTTGTGACTCGCCTAACTCGTCAGGGCACTCCATCATGACTCCGACTAGTGACTAGTATGTGACTCACCTAACACGTCGGGGCATTCCATCATGACTCTGACTAGTCTCTGTGACTCACCTAGCTCGTCGGGGAATTCCATCATGACTCTGACGACTCTCTGTGACTCACCTGACTCGTCGGGGCACTCAATCATGACTGTGGTGATTGTGTGGTCCACCGGCGTCGAGTCGTTTATCAGGGCGGCCACGAGGTAGGCTGTGCCGCAGGACCCGTTCAGGTAGCTCCTCAGCCCGCTCAGAGGGATGTCGTCCAGACTCACCGAGCGGATCGCGTACAGGTTGTTCTCGGTGAACTCCTCTGAAAAACGGCAAGGATCGATTCAGGGTTTTCCCAGTCCTCGCCGCATGTGTTTACGGACACATAGTACAGCCGTACGGGCTCATAAGAACAGCCTTAGGCTTAATCTGGGACTACGTGCTTGAGCCTGGTCATCACTGCTTTCCTTTACGGTCGTAAACATATGAGGTGAGGGTCGTGGCTGAACTGCTCTATTCTTAGTAAAATGACAACGATAGTATTCACGTTACCCTGAGTGAACTCCTTCTTATCTGAGTGACAACGTTATGATCACTTAACGGGCAATATCAGATGACCTCTTCTGTAAGATCACGTACAGCAGTACAGCAGTGGTCCTCAGCGTCAAGATTGTGGCAACCCATTTTTGATAACCATAATTGCCCGATACCTCATCCATCATCGCGATGGCTTCCGTTCTCGGCTTCAAGCTATGCGGTACAGCATATCAGCTCAGGCGCTCACTACTAGTGCCATCTAGGGACAGAATCATAAACTGTTTCGCCGCACACCGGCCATTCGGCAGCGATATAGCCGCGATCGCAGTAGCTTTTGCCGAGTTTCGGGCTTAGACCTAATATTTTACTAGTTGTATACCTATCATAAACATAATCGCCGCCAAGCACTCACGGAATTGCCAATTATGCTAACATCCCTTTCTTTACAGCCATCAACCGAGGAGATAAGCGTCAGGGGCATCAACACAAACCAAGCGTTTTAACCAACTATTGCTTATGTGCAGTCATTCTGACCGGTAAATAAAACTCTACGTATCTCACACTATACCTATTTCTTATATGGAATACAGTGACATTACATTCACTTGGAAGCAATTTGTTGAGGCGTTTGAGGGGAGGGAGGGGGCTGTGATCTGTACACCCTAATAGTCAGTGTTAGCATTTCCTCAGGCTGCCGCATGAACGGCTTGGTATGCTGAACCACATTACATCGAATAATGTATTGAATATTGTTTTATTCTAGTACGATAACCATTAAACCTGTGCAAATCAACATCAGGTGAAACTGATTCGCGTGTCATGCGCTATCAAATTTAAACGCAAATATAACATCAAAGGCATTTACGGAGTTGTTTGACCCGAGGAGTTTGTATGCATTTTGTACAACTGGTTGCCTTCTGGGAAAGTATACGCAAGCTCCCAAACCTTTGATCTCACTCCCAGCTGTCTGACGCCTGTTCCTGGAAATGACGTTTGTGTTTGGTGACTAAGTACAACGGCCGGCCTCAGAGAGACATTGCGACGTTAGCTGCCACATCCATGACCCAAGGACCTTGCAAAGGACACGTGTCGTTACATAATTCGGCACATTTACACTTACATGGCAATTTTGCCATGAATAGCAAATCGCGTCACGGAAAACGGACTCAACGAAAGAGCACGAAGTGCCGAGAAGCTATTTTGCGTCAACTGCCACATGGCGTGCCAGGCGAGATCAATAGCGGTATTTGTGCCTGATTTAACTTGACCAGTTTGAAGCACCGTGCTGCTTTTGCTGTGGGAACAGTGTGGTGCATGTTAACCGCACAGTGGTGTGCGGTTGTTGTCCAATCCATGGAAGAGAGGCTGGTTATGGGGTATGCGACCCTCTTTATATTATTATTATTATTATTAGTTATTAGTATTTATTATTATTGTAGTATGTATTTCGACGTTCCCAAACATTACTGTTGGACAAATGCATAAACTGTAGAGGTGTTGCCACTTCCGGAACGGGCATGCCTTCATACATGCAATGCAATGGTTCAGGTTCACACTCTTCTTCTATGGTGTCTCAGTGCTCCTTTATTTGTTAAACGTTTTGCTTGTGTTATATAATGTATGTAGCACAGCCCGGGCGCCGAGCCTTGGAGTCCCGAGGGCAGTTTTACTAAAAAATAATATCTGCATACATAAAAATAATAATCGCCGCATACATAAAAATATTAATCGCCGATAAAGATTACCGCCAACACGAGTCGAGGTTCACTAACAAATGATAACCACCACTAAGGCCACCCCGTGTGTCCTACTGACTGTTGGGGAAACTCGCCGTCAGTAAATGTGTTTTTTTTGCGATTATTTTTATCGTGTGTTCACGAAACTCGCTCTCAGTTTTTCTGGCACAAATCATCGCTGCCGTCAGTTTTTGTTGGTAAAACTGGCCTCTGGTGAATAATCTCCTTGGGACCTGTTCATTGCCGCTGCTGCTGATAATTGCATCATTAAAATGAACTCTCACCTGCGGCATGCGGATGCGACATATTTATTTACACCGCACCCACTTACAATATTTCTCAACCGACTCTAATAAAAACACTGCATTGTCGTGCATTTCCTGGCACCCCGTAAAATCCGCCACAGGTAATGAGTGTTGTCATGCAAATTGAGTGACGCGGGGCCTTGTATCGACCTTCGTCGCTGCGTTATGGTTACATACATCATTGTCAGGCAATAGACCGGGCATTCTATTCGCCCCCGTGCCGTTCGGTTCATCCAATGCAACGGTTATGGTATTGACCAGCCGACCACTGTTATACCGCCGGTGGACCGCGCCCCACTGTTATACCGCCGGTGGACCGCGCCCCACTGTGGACCACTGTGGACCGCGCCCCACTGCGCCTGAATGCACCCGAACGCGGAACCACGGGACAGGCACACTACTGCTGACGTCACTGGATGGCAACCCGAGGTGCCACGGAGGTGTTTTAATGATAATAGAGCGCTCGAGGCCGAACGGCTGCTTTGAGTGTCTCCTTCGATCGCGGGACAGTCTGAATGGCCTGAGAATGATGGGGCTGGACACTGGCGGAGGTCACTGGGAGGTACAGGGAGGGGGTGGGCACGCGAAACAATCATTGGGGGGAGACGTTCGCAGCAGTCGTTAGGGGTAGGGGTGATGGACAGTGAAGTGCTGGCAAATATCGCGCCATCGATCTTCATAAAAGGCCGAGTTTCAGGCACTTGAACATTCTTGACCGGCTTACGACGATGAAACAGCCATGATGGGACGGGAGAAAATGACTAATGTTAGTATTATGTGCAATCTTTTCCCGTAGAATTAGAAACGACAAGCGATATCACGACTTCTTAGTTCAGCGACGGGCGACAGTTTCAAAAGTTAGCTTAGCTGTCGCCGTGATTATTAGGATGTCATGAAAAGGAGTAGATAAAAGAAAGGTATTTTAACTCTACGCATGTACAATGCAATTGCACAATCCACGTCATCATCATTTCCCACAGTGTTACTTTTCACCCTCAACACTTGAAATAAGATCAACATATTTCACCAAATCGCAATTTCCAATTAATTGCGAAGTTTCCTTTCCATTTCTAGCCAAATGGAGACATCCCAACTAACCAGACTTATTTTTTAAATGAGCCGTGTTTCGTACCTGTTTTATTCACGAGGCTGAATTGTTTCGGCACCCCCATGTAGCTGCCTTCGAAGCTACCCGGCGTCATCATGTTAGTGAGAGGCAGAACGACGTAGGTCAGAACCAGACTGCCGGTCGCCATCGGAGTGATCTCAGCCCGCAGCTCACACGCGTCCTGTACAGGTCATACAGAGGTCACACAGGGGTCATACAGAGGCCACACAGGGGTCATACAGAGGTCACACAGGGGTCATACAGAGATCACACAGGGGTTATAAAGAGGTCACACAGGGGTCATACAGAGGTCAAAGAGGGGTTATAGAGAGGTCACACAGGAGCAGGGCTGCGGAGTCGGTAAAATTTAATCGACTCCGACTCCGACTACGACTCCGGCCTGAAAAAATCGACTCCGACTCCAACTCAGCCTCCACTCCGACTTCAGACTATAACAGCGCTCCGAATCTTTGCAACAAAACAATATCTACAGTGTAATTTGTTTTTTCATATCTTTTATTTTTAAGTGTTTAAAAAAGTGTTTATTGTTAAAAGTGTTTGTTGTTAAAGTGTTTATTTTCCACTCATTGTCTTTCGAAAATTATGTAAAGTTAAATCTTCAAAATTTAGTTAAAAGGTTAAAAAGGCCGGCAAATACTCCACAGATTAAAATACTCGACAGTTGCGCGAGAAGTTGATTGCGACTCCGACCCGTAGTCGAAGTCGGTAAGATATCAGCGACTCCGACTCCAACCCCGACTCCGGCCAAAATTGCCGACTCCGACCGACTCCAACTCCGGCTTCGAATCCAACTCCACAGCCCTGATCACGGCACACCACGGCTCGACCGCTCGGCACCGCGGTCCCAGCCGATTCCGGGGCGGGCCGACACCCTCGCCCCACACCAGGTCACCACATCACGGGTACATTCGGTATTTTGAAAATGTTATCGCTGGGATAATATTTAAATTCATTGAACTACGGCAATGTGAAGCAAAGTTCATGATCCAGGATGACAATTCAACATCTTGCAGATCCAATGCACAGGGTTTCAATCACCTCTGTCGGTAATGCACAATTTTGGCACGATGAGATCCAGCTCTAAAGAGATAATTATCCATCGCGAGGGAGAACGCGAGGGAGATTCTCCCTCGCGATGGAAAATTATCTCTTTAGAGCTGGATCTCATTGTGCCAAAATTGTGGATTCCCGACAGAGGTGATTAAAACCCTGTGCGTTGGATCTGAAAAATGTCGATTGTCATCGTAGATCATGAACTTTGCTTCACATTGCCGTAGTTCAATGAAATGCAATATTATCCTAGGGATAACATTTTATAGATACCGAATGTACCCTCAGACTCCTCTTGCTTTGGTGAATCGTTTGCCGCATTCAGTTTTGCCTTTGAAAACAAATTGAAGACTTAAGCGAAATTTTTGGCCGAAAAGTGGGAGGAGCCATGGCCCCCCTGCCCCCCTCCCCTGTTCCTACGCCTATGAAGGCGTGTAAAGATGCGTGTTTGAACTATCATCGATAGCCTCCAGGTCTTATCAGCGCCGTGGAGTGGGGTCTGAAAATTACGCGCACCAGAGGGGTGGGGTGGTGGTGGGGGTGGCGAGATCCGCCCCCCCCTCCCTAAGATCTCATTTCCTTAATGACCCAGAAGAATAACAAAGTTTGGGAGGTAATGAAGGTCTGTGGGGAAGCTTTATTGTTTGCAATTTGTATCACCTTAGGTACCTAAATATTGTCAAGGTCAAATGGTTTCAAATGAGGCCAAATTTGTCATACTGGGACTATGCTCTAGAAAGTTCACATTTTCTCGGAAACTATGGCAGAAGGAAGAAGCTGGAAAAGCAATCGAAAGCCCTTGGAATGGCCTTTCAACTTATTGCCTATAACTATATAACCCAACTATCTTATTTCAAGGCAATAGTTTTCACTCCAGAGGTCATCGAAAGTAAAAAAACTTAACTTTTATAAAACTATTCTATGTGAATAACATTTTACCTAATAGAGATAGGAAAATAATTAATTTATCTCGTCGAGACGGTTCTAAATATACTGCATTGGACATGGTCAGGTTAATTTTCAACGGCACACAATTAATCGCCTACTTAAAAACCTTACTTTCTAACTTTTTTCACTCACCTGAACTTTTTACCCTCCTTCATACCTTAAATACCATTCATCATCACTTTTTACATTTTCCAACTTAAAAACACTCCCTCCCAACTTTTTAACCCTTCTTTACAACTGGCTTTTACTCGGTTTAGTAGTGTGCTCCTATTCTGACGCAATTGTTAGCTGTTTTCAGCTGAAATCCAAATATTCCGCTCAACTTTGGCCCTACCTCTTCAGGCAATACAAAAATGGCAAGAACTCAGCAGAGACAAAGCATTTGTGGTGCAGTAGGTGTCAGTTCTATTATCTGTGAATATTCTATTATTATGCGATATCTGTAAGCTTTGATGTTTTGAAACGTTATTCTGAGCATTATTAATAATATTAGGAGAAGATAAAGTTTTTGTATTTATTTTTCATTTTGTCTACTTTTTTCGAACAAATAATGAACATAAGGTTACTTTATCTTCTCCTAATCTGATATCTGTAAGGTAAGATGAACAGTAACAGGCTCCGATTAATATTTTTAGCCACTCAACTTTGAAACAGAGCTGATTGTGTCCATAAAAGCATCCAGATGTGGCAAAATCAGCAGATTTACACAATAGTGGGGACTGAGGGAAAAAGTTGGGCTTGAGGGGAAAAGTTGTTCATTGTAATAAGTTGATATTAAGGGTTTTTAAGTTGTAAGTGAGTGATAAAAAGGTGGCCAAAGTATTATAGCCCATTTTCAACTTCGACCTCAGGTCAATGTCAAGGTGACCTAAGAAGGCCAAGATGCATATCAGGGGTCGTATCTTGATGAATAAAATGATTTGGTATCAGTTTCACTTCTCTACCTTAAAGGGACATTGTCACCTAAAATACAAAATTTGACAGGTGATAGAGCCAGTTTCCCCTGTTCAACCGCTCCAG
>JARFNZ010142813.1:0-10384 GCA_031763405.1 Balanus nubilus
TGTGTGTGTGTGTGTGTGTGTGTGTGTGTGTGTGTGTGTGTGTGTGTGTGTGTGTGTGTGTGTGTGTGTGTGTGTACCCACGCAGCATGCGGAGACGGCGCTGCATATGGCCGTCTGGCACGGCTTCCCCGTGATCGCCAGCCTGCTTTGTCTCGCCGGAGCCAACCCCAACGTCGTCAACCACGTGAGTAGCGCCCCCGCGGTACCCGCGACCTCAGGAGGGGCACAGGGCTGGAGGGTGGAGGGGCCAGACGGGCGGGTGTTTCAGCTCACCAGGGATCACCGACAGGGCCTGGGCGGATGACGCGATTAGCTGACAGGACTCGGACAGCAAGCTAGTCGTTGACTGCGTCAGAGCCGGTGACACGTCGTCCATCAGCTGGACTCGGCTGGCTGCAGCTACATTAAAACGTCCTTGGGCGCGGTGTACGGGAGGTCGATACAATCAGCACGGTTATAGCGCCCCTGCGCTGGGCAGACGTAACGAGGCTTGTTTACTCGACGCTTTTCGCGTCTCACGCCTTTTGTCCGAAACTCAGCTCGTTTTAGCAAGAAGAAACTCAAGTGAATATATACCACGACAGAAAGGGGTCGCGTAGTGTTGCCGTCAGCTGCCTCGCGGTGCGGCCGCCACGCCGTTAATTCGGCTTCACCGGGCGGGTTATTCTGGCCGCGCCGTTTGCAGTGCGTAAGCGTCTCCGGCGACTGTCGCCCTGCGCCTACGGAATACTGAACAGGCCAGGTGCACTTAAACCATACGAAGTCGTCGGTAAAGCGAATGCCTTCACGAGAAAAGCGCGGGATTCAGGCTGTGAGGACTGGGGATAAGCCAGCATGCTGGGATGTGATGATTGATGATTTTCCGTGTCGGTAGTGTTGTATTATTTTGTTAAATTTGCTAGTGACCCCCACTTTGAGTTTTGCGGAACTTCAAAACCCAATAAAGTCACCTCCAAAGTTACGAGACCCGAATAGGTAAGTTGCTAATCGACGTCTTTGAGCCTGCAGCGTGTGTAAAGGATCCATCAGCTGCAGTCAATCGCACTTACCGATGCCGATGTAACACACAATACGCGGAGAACCAGGTGCATTAGTGTCATAGGCCCTAGCAACGCTGTCGCTGGGCGTTGTGAAAGGGATGCGGCTGGTCTTGGGCTGAACGAACAATACAACGCGCTCAATCTCGTCGGACAGGTCTGTGCACTGCCCATTATTCACTATAAGCTGCATCCTGTCCCGGCTAAACTAGCTACCGTTTACCACGATTTATGTTCCCAAGCGGACTACTCAATTGATGCCCCGGCCTCGGTCTGAGGTTGGGTCATGGCTGTATCAGTCTCTCAAGTCATGTACGAAGTAGCGATTAGCGAAGTTGGTAATAAAATGAGATATTTCAGGTGTGGTGGCGAATGTATGACAGTAACTATTTTGCATTATAAGTTTGAGGATTACTCACGTAGTAAATCAGCAACTCTTACAAACATGACGTTTCCGGTGATGATTCAAAATGCAATCGTCTGCCTCTCTTAGTGCTTATCGTCTGATGTAAATCAGCTGATCAGAGGCGGAGACAAGCCTGCGGACGGTTACTGACCAGAACCGCCTATTTCCAGGAAGAATTGAAAAATAACAGCCAAGTCCTATCTTAGACCACAGGGACGTTATAACGATCGAAAGAGTCCTGCTAATGCAGCAACTTGTTGCATTAGCACATCTGACTTGCAATAGCAAGTCACGGCAGGCAGTGACTGACTGCCGTGACTTATTACGTGTGAGCGGCAGGTTCGATCCTTTGTGTGATCAGCAAATATTTACCCGTATAGCTTTGTGCTGTGTCTGACAGCTGGCGTCAGCTGACGTCAGCTGACCTCAGCTGACCTCAGCTAACTTCAGCTGACCCTGTGACTTGTACAGGAGCACGAGACGCCGCTGCACTGTGCTGCTGCCCGGGGTCACCTAGAGGCGGTGCGGTGTCTGCTGGACGCCGGCGCCACGCTGGACATCCCGGACCGGCGCGGCGCCACGGCCCTCCACTTGGCCCTCCACCGCCGCCACGTGCACGTCGCCCACCTCATGCTGCAGGCCGGCGCCGACTGCGACCTCGCCGACCAGGTGAGTCAGCCGCGGGCCGCGAGCCCCATCAGGTGGCGGCAGGACCGAGGACATAGCTGGTGTCTCACAGCTGAGGCAGCCTGCGACGCGACTCGCAACTGAGGCAGTATGTTACTCGTCTCACGTCCGGGGCATACGTTCAGGAAATTGGAAACGTGTGCCATGGAAAAATGGCCGATAAAATGTCTCGTTGCCGGCCCGCGACGCTGAATTGTTCGGCG
This sequence comes from Balanus nubilus, assembly GCA_031763405.1. NCBI lineage: Eukaryota > Metazoa > Arthropoda > Thecostraca > Balanomorpha > Balanidae > Balanus > Balanus nubilus. The sequence continues at coordinate 2,334 of JARFNZ010142813.1, forward strand.
AGAGCTGGTTGATGGCGCTATATTTCAGCGTCAGCGGGGCGGCCATACGGCGCCACGAGCGGACGGTTTCATTACGGGTCTGAAAAGAAAATCACCCGCGTAGGCACTGTCGTTGCTGCAGGGGATCAGAAAATACATCGCCTCCCGTCAGCCACCGGCTGTGGCCAAAATGTATTTTGAGCCGGCGGAACGACTGCGTCTTCCTGGGGATCTGCCATCTTATTATATCCGGATTCGTTCGAGGCCGATCGCCTGTTCGGGTTTCGAGGAGCGCCGTCTGCGGAGGATACAAGTGATTATGTCGGTTAATTGGAATTCAGCCCGACACTCTGGCCTGTTCAGCTGGTCAGGCCGTTGCCCAAATGGAAAAGTGTCCTCTTGTGGTTTCCTGCGGTTTCCCATTACGGCGAATAAGGAAATGTATAGCTGGGCACGTTCCCTCAATGGTGACTGATCGCAGTGATCAATGCTGTTACGGTAGCTACCCTACTGAATTAGATATGGGCATAGTCGGAGACACGCACTACTTATTGTCGTTACCATCGACTGATGCGACAATACAGTAAATAACTATGACATTAAGGAAAACTAACTAAGGGCTCTGAGAATAAATGTTGCAAAGGTTTGTTTTGCGTTACGGCCCATGCTATCCAAGGGCACAATGAATATTGACAAGCCTTTGACTAGAGATAATCGCACCAATGGCTTTCGGGGTATTTGGTGGTGCCCAGAATAGCCAGTGTAGTGCACATGTGTATGACATCAGTAGGTAATGCCCAAACGTCTACTATCAATTAACTTGCAAATCTGCGCCACCATGTTCACCAGGACACCCCCGTTTTGTATTTGATGTGATAGTCATGCCTGAAAAATCCAGTTTAATGGTTTCATTCAATGTTGAGGTATCGGATTTTGTGTCGGGATTAATAATTATTGTATCCACATTACTTACAATCCAAGGTCTACCAGCTGAGAATATCCATTACGACAATCCAATACCCTCATCGCTCGGGATCCTGTTAGCGGAACCTGGGCTCTGGAAAAGACAGACTTCGCGTGGCGGGCCGTCCGCTTCAAGCGCTCCGAACTCTTAAACACATTACCATCCCCAGTCCCTGACAGGCGACATGGCAGAGTTGGGCCAAACTGCGAGTTAAGTGAGGCGATGAATGCCCGAGACCCGGATCCGTGTGCCAGTGCCTAGCCTCTGTGGAGTTACCCGTACCCTTCTCTGTTCGCCGCCCGAATATTTCACGAGCATGTCTCATGCCGGAATTCCATTAAAGTCAAGACACAGAACCTTGTATCCTGTAACCGCTCGACTTGCGATAACTGGGAAGTTTCACAAATTGCTCTACTTGTATCTCAATGAAACTACTGTGTTAGCCTGAGACACTGGGAGCCGATAGTTTTCTGAAGTTTTCTGAAGAGCTGGTTGCAGGCAGATACAACTTTAAAGCACGGTCCTCACTGGCCGAGAAGTAAACGTAATGCAGAGCAAACGTAGGCAAAAAGTAGGGTTTGCAAAATTGAACAGGTCACAAACAGCCACAAACACACGTAGGCCACACACAAATATCGGAACAACGTTTAATATTGGTTATTGCGGTGCAATTAAAACGCCATAAGACAGTCCAGTGTTTGCGCTAGCTTTACGTCATGTTTACTTTTCGTTCAGTGAGTGCCGGGCCCATCAGCATTATTAGTGAAATTAATTAACTCAGCTACATAGCGCCTCTGTTGTGGCGTGATGTAGCAGAATATGCGCCATGTTTGTAAAAACACAACTTGTCACATCCCCACCTACTGCCGCCCATTATTCTAGCTGGGCTAGGAGATCCTGATATGCTATATCCTACATGTTGACCTCTTGTTTCATCTGCTCCGTTATCAGGTGAGCCCTCGTCCCACTGAGTGAACCCTGATATGCTAAGTATCACCTGTTGCTGTCACTCGTTTCGATTGGGAGACACGGTATACCCGACGCGGCCTGTTGCCCCTCGTTTCAGATGCAGAGTTCCGAGTCTCCGATGCAGTGCCCCAAAATGTGCTGACTTGGGTGGGAAACGACACCCAGGTGTGAATAAATTTCCACTCCCACTCTTGATTTTGGAGGCAAATTTTGCACTCCTCAGTTATTAATAATATTGAATCGTGCTATTTATTTCAAGATAAGTAGGCTAAAAATGCATGTTATCAATAAAAACTACACTCCCGTTGTTGCACAATTGTCCTCTCTCATAGTCCTTTTGGCCCCAATTTTCCGCTCTGACATCGAGGACAAAATCCCATTTTGGGACATTGCCCCGATGTACTTTATCCTACATGTGGCTGTCTTGTTTCAGCTGGGGGAGACCTCGATGTGCCATATCTTGCATGTCGCTGCCTCGTTTCAGCTGGGAGAGACCTCGATGTGCTATATCCTACATGTGGCTGCCTCGTTTCAGCTGGGGGAGACCCCCATCCACCTGGCGGCGTCTGCCGGCCTCCTGTCCCTGGCGCAGACCCTGTGCGCCTACGGCTGCGCTGTGGACGTGATGAACAAGGAGGGCCTCTACCCGATCCACCTGGCCGCCAAACACGGACACACGGAGGTGGTCAGGTGAGGACGACGCTTCTTTCTCCCCCTCCTCCTCCTCCTCCTAACAGTCGACTCTATCTTGCTCCCTTGAACTGTTGACTTTCCGACTCAGTCGCCTGTAAGAAAATGAAGACTAAGAAATATCGTAGTAATGCAAAACATTTTTTAACTTCCCCTTGTTTAAGTATAGTTGTTATATATCACAGCGGCTGACAGGCTCCAAAATAGCGGACATCGGTCTGCTTCATACAAGTCCAAAAGTCCGGAAACCTTACATCGGCTACCGTTACAGTAGCATTTCCGCTTATTCTTCAGATTTTGAAGAGCTGCGTATTACAGTCCAGTGCAGTACCAACATCTGCCCTCGCCTACACTATTTGTTTTATGCTGGTACTTCTTCCTGATTAAAAAAATCGTTCAGAGTGGCATTTTCATCATTCAATGAGACCTTTGTCCTCTTACATCGCCACCTTTTTGATCTCCCCACGCAGAGTATTCACCGATCTAAACATACAGGATCCTTTGCCTGGTCAACGGTACGCGTACTGCTCTCTTTATGCCGTATCTCGCGTCTGTCACACTGGCAATGCTTTTTATACACAGGATCATATGTCTGACACGCAGGAAATGTCCTTTTACGCTGGATCCTGTGTCTGACACGCTGGCACTGCTCTTTGTACACATGATCCTGCGTCTGACACGATGGCACTGCTCTTTTTGCACAGGATCCTCGTCTGACACGCTGGCACTGCTCTTTGTACAAAGGATCCTGCGTCTGACACGCTGGCACTGCTCTTTGTACACAGGATCCTCGTCTGACACGCTGGCACTGCTCTTTGTACACAGGATCCTGTGTCTTGCCGGTTGCACCATCGACCAGCGGAACCGAGACGGCATCAAGGCCGAGATTACCGCCATCAAGCACGGCCACAACGACATCAGCTGCCTGCTCTCCCGGCTGAACAACGTGAGTCAGCGGCCAGTCTTGGGCCGCCCCATTATCAGTGACCGCCCCTCCTCAGTCCCTGCTGACAGCCCGCGTCTGGACCGTCATCCGTCCTCTCAGACCCGTCCTCTGTCCTCCCGTCCCGTCCTCTGTCCTCCTCGGCCAGTCCTCTGTCCTCCCTCCACGACCTGTCCTCTATCCTCCTCGTCCCGTTCTCTGTCCTTCCCGGTCCGTCCTCTGTCCTCCCCGTCCCGTCCTCTGTCCTCCTCGTCCCGTCCTCTGTCCTCCTCGTCCCGTCCTCTGTCCTCCTCGTCCCGTCCTCTGTCCTCCCCGTCCCGTTCTCTGTCCTCCCCGTCCCGTCCTCTGTCCTCCCTGACCTTTCCTCGCCGAACTCATCACAGTAAGATGTGACGTCCCCCGCCGGGTGACCTGACCCGTCTCTCCCCCGGCCATGTATCAATATCCCGGCGGACGGCCGGCGGCGCTCGCCCGCTGTGATGGCCTGCCAATGAGGATGAGCCCTATTATCCCACGAGCCCGTGCCCTCTGGTGAGGCTCCGACGGGGCTCCGGCGGGGCTCCGACGGGGCTCCGGCGGGGCTTCGACGGGGCTCCGACGGGGCTTCGACGGGGCTCTGACGGGGCTTCGACAGGGCTCCGACGGGGTTCCAACAGGGCTCCGACGGGGCTCCGACGGGGCTCCGACAGGGCTCTGACGGGGCTCCGACGGGGCTCCGACGGGGCTCTGACGGGGCTCCGGCGGGGATAGGGCTACGGCTGCAGATGACGGCCCCCCATTCAATTTGTGTCGCATTACGCTCGGCTCAATATCCCTGAAACAGCAAGCTGCAAGGTAATGGCTGTGTCAAAAAGCCAGGCGAAAAAAATATAGCCAGAAGTACTATTGGTGCCTATTGTGCCTATTGTTTTGTTGTTATTTCACTGAGAAGTCATTAATGAATTGCCTCAATGCAGCAGCCTTACTGCAGCTAACCGTATCAGCAAATCGCTGGGACGATTTATTCGGTCGATGCCATATCAAACAGGAAACGTCCCCATCCCCAGGCGGACCTGCGGGAGGAATATATCAACCAGCTGATCCCAACGGCCAACCCGATCTCGCGCGTCAAGCTGAAGCTGTTCGGACACTCGGGCGTCGGCAAGACCACCCTGGTCGAGTCGATGAAGACCGGCTACTTCTCCAGCTTCTTCAAACGCAGCAAGAGCGGCAGCATCGGCAGCATCGGCAGCCAAAAATGTGAGTGACCGGGCTGGAGTGAAAGCGACGTTGAAGGATCCTTTGACTGTTAATGTTTTTGTTTTATTTACCATACTTCAGAAGTTTCAGCCTCAAGAGCTTGGTTACTCTCTTTTGACGACCCGAATAAATCGTTCACCTCGTCCTCCCCTCCCCTTTCATTACGCGGGCAGCAAGTAACCTCATAGCCCATGGCTTCATCAAGCTATGCGGTACAGCATGCCTACAGGTGTTTGCCACTAGCGCCATCTAGGGACAGGAGAATAAGGGGACACGATTCAAGCTGTGCGGTACAGCATACCTTCAGGCGTGCACTACCAGTGCCATCTAGGGGCAGATATATTAGTTGATATGCGTACACTTGCTCGTGGTCTCGGCCTCGGGCCTATTCTTTTCTCACGATCTACAGTAGGAATTCATGTATACATCTGTACCAGATGTAGCTCTCTTGCCGAGTTTACAAACGAGCTTTAAGCAATAAATTAAATCTTGCGTTTCGAACACCAGGGAAACGGCCGGTTCGAACTGGTCTCTTGGCTTATCTTTGAGTCGACATTCGGCAGCGAGTCAAGTCGCTCCGATCTGAGGAGTTCCTTCTCCTGTAGTTTCTGTGTCTGATTGCCCCTGTCCCTATGGCTGAAACCCCCCCCCCCCCCCCTGTTTCAGCAGCTCACTCATCGAGCAGGTCACACATGGAGATGACGCCGACCCGGTCCCGGGACAGCAGCTCGCTCTCCTTCGACACCGGATATGACAACTACACCCGCGGCATCGACGTCACCAGGGTAAGTCGATGACGTCACCAGGGTGAGCTGATGATGGCAGTGGCGTGAATATATAATGTCGCCTCGGTGAGGCGACATTATAACGTATTATAATACGTTATAATGTATGTAATGTATTACATACATTACATACATTATATTGTAAATATAACATAGATTATAACGTCGAGTGTTTTTACTTTTGGAGCGTCACCGCAAGAAAATGTATGCCGGCGTAAGGTATACCGGAGAATGCCACTAATGAACGTGCGCTGTAATTTTGGACGGGATAGACGCGGCATCTAATTCATAGGCAGCGTTTCTAACTCAAATAGGTACTGGGACTCTTATGTTATGTCTTTAACCCACCGACGTTGCATCTTGTCCTACTAACTTTGTTCACATCAGATGGCTGCATCTAATTAATATCACAATGTTTACTTCAACCAAACAAAATATCAAACTCAAACGTTCTGCCCTACAAACTTATTTGTGACGTTACATATATAAACTTATCAGCTCTAACGTTATCACAACATGACACCACATGTCCCGTGACGTTGGCCGCTGACGTACCACTATGACCGGGGTTGACCGTTCCCAGACATCTCCCTACCGCGACTCCTGTCTGGGAGAGATCAGGCACGCCCAGGTAGGCCGACCGGGCCATCACCGTGTGCTCCCTGTGGTGTGCTCTCCTTGGTGTGGACGAGTGATCAGCGCAGCGAGATGCCCCTCCCCGGCCCTGTGGCGTCAACGAGTGCTCAGTGTAGCGCACTGACCCCGGCGATCCAACCCAGAGTTCGGTTTGGCGTTATGTAGCTTGGTTTGAGTGGCAGTTACGAGTTGTTCGAGTGACACAGCCTCTGCTAGCAGGCTCCGACCTCCCAGTCCCCATGCATACCTTCAATGTCCCTTCGTGTCGCAGGAGTCGGGCCCATCCCGTTCTGTCTCAGTATCACCAGCGAGACGTGAAAAGACGTGTTTGGGACGTGAAAAGACGTGTTTAATGAGACTGGTCAAGAGTACTGCGTAAGTTCCTCCCTCGTAAAGATATGCCCTCTGTCTGCAATCTAAGCTTTGTAGTCGCATGAGTATGGAGCAAGCATAGTGTGCAAGATCGTTGAGTAGCCCGCCGGCCATCCCCTTTATCCATCCGAGTGCGGTGTTTGTGCTCTGTGAAGAGTCCACTTCCAGAGTGCACGGCACATAGTTAGTGCAGCGATTGCGCGATTGTACTCGCCGGACAGAAGCTTCATGTCGCCTAAGCCAGTCCCACTCCTGACCATTGAAGTCCGCAGCATTTTTGATACGAAGGCCGAGTATAAGCCACCTGCAACCAGAGAAAATCGTTTTCACAGAACGTCGTTCTGTCAACAGGTCGCCTGAAGAGAGAGCCAATGAATGTTTTTTTGTTTTATTCTGGTGAAATACACACAGTTTATTGCTCAGTCATTATCGACAGGTGATTTGCTGTATTGGCGTTTGAGGAAGATCATTTTGTTGGCATCGAAGAAAGAAACTAGGTTAAGTTATGTTCTCTGCGCATGCTTCTCCTTTATTGTGTCGTATTCCTGTATATGATTCAAACATTTTTAATCCCACACTGAAATGACGCTTCCGAGTTTCCACATGGCTTAGCAATATTCGCTGGCTTCATGTGTCTTAAAAAACACAGCATCTGCGACCGCGAGAACATCATTCGTACAATATATCCTCGTATGAACGGCAGCCTATCCAATGAAAAATATCGCAATCCCCATCTGCTCGCCGGTCACGCAGTTGGTCCTTCGGTCACAAATCACCGATGTTTTCCCGCGGCTACATCGCAGCGATGTAGCCCCTCCTGAACAAATATCATCTCGTTGTCGTACCGCAAAGTCCGACCAAGCTAACTGCGCTCGGAGACACGATTCACGTATTCGTGTATTTTGGACTTCGCGTGGGCGACATTGTGCGAAGAGTTGTGACGCTATCGCTGGCCGAACGGCTATTGTGGGGAGGGCTGTATACGGTCTCTGGATCGACTGTGTCCTCGGCCCAAAACCAGCCGATCCTGTCCATGCCGGCAGTCGACGCTGAGCGGCGTGGGGGACGTCTCCGTGTGGGATTTCTCCGGACACGACAGCTACTACATCTTCTACGACCACTTCATCGGCAACACCAACTGCCTCCACCTGGTGGTGTACCGGCTGAGCGACCCGCCGCACATCCAGCTCCAGCAGGTCGTCTTCTGGCTCAGCTTCCTGCAGGCCCGCATCCCGCCCAGAGAGCCCCTAGGTCAGCGCGGTCATGTACCAAAATGGTCATCGGACTTGTAATCGGGCTATTTATAGTACAAGTTTGATGTGTTAAGTAGGTCAGGATCATAGACTGCATCCTAGCATAACTTTAGGCTGGACATTGCGATAATGGGCTTCTGTGGTCGGAAACATTGTGAGGTAAGGCTTGTGTTGTGGAGGCTAGTCGGTACCGGCTTATCCACTCGCTATATATATATATA
>JARFNZ010142835.1:0-18445 GCA_031763405.1 Balanus nubilus
GCTTTTTATCAGAATCCTCATTGTGATGCTTTACTTAACAGGTAAAGAATAGAAGATGTATTAACGTACTTTTAAACAATGGTAGGATATCCGCTTTCTGACAGTATTATTAGTCCATCATTGTGGTCTGAAAGCTTTACCATCTGAGGAATCTTGCTCTTCTTTATTAATGCGTCTATGCCGCGGCGGTGGCAACATGACACATTCTTACATAACTTAATTATTTTAATAATAGCATTGACAATATGTGCGTGGCCCTGGACAAAAATAACTGATTTTTTGCATCAGAGTTGTGTGGGACATTTCTTGTAGAAGGCACTTCTGCCTGAGTGTCTTTTGCAAACAAACGAGGCTTAGTTATCCCGGTAGAGTAGCCAGTAGTTCTTGACCCCTTGTAACTTACACTCTTGTACGCTGCAACCTGTGTCCCAAGATTTGCGGATTAGGATGGGAAATGACACCCATACCTGAATAATTTTCCACTCTTACTCTTGATTATGGAAGTGAATTTTATTTCCCAAGTTAATTGTTGAGAATCTTATATTTATTCTGACAAAAAATGACTCAGCATGTATGTTATCAATACAAATCACACTCCCATTGTTGCACAATTCTCCACTCTCATTGTCTTTTTGGCTTCAATTTAAGACAAAATTCAATTTTGGAACACTGGCTGCAACTTCAGCAATCGCTAACCCAACCTTTAACATACATGTTGTCTACCTTGTTGTTTCAGTCCCTGCTGCCAGCACTGCTTCCGAGAGAACCTTTTCGGTATCCGGAAGACTTCTGGAAGAGCGCCGATCATCTCTCCACCCGGACTCCGTGGACGCGCTGGTGTTCCTGAACAGCTTCAAGAAAGCCAGCCAGTAGCTTCGCTCGTGTGAACGGGTGAGGTGAGCACTTTACGAACAATGGGTTTTGTAAGAGGAGTTGCCACTGAGCTGAGGGGTGCGGCGGGCGTCCCACTTCATTTGATGTAATGAACACTGTTTAGTATTGCACTTGTGACCGCCGGACACAGGTAGCGCCTGGCGGCTGCCGCGGCGTCTCCGTCCCTGCTAGCAATGTGTACCGGGTGTGACCTGGAAGTACCCCCATGTAGGATAGGCCCTCGCCCACTCCCCATCCGGGCTAACCCGTGACCGTCCCGTGACTTGTCGGGTCGGTCGGCCGGTCGGGCGCGCGGGGTGCCAACTGCCGTCTCAGTTGACAGCTCGTGCGCCCGGCCGGTGGTCAGGGGGCGCCGCTTCGCGGGGTTACACCGCGTTAGACGCGAGGTGGTGCGGGCGAGGGCCGCCTGCGATATTTTAAATGGTGTGGTTGCGATGTGATCTGTGAAGCTTTCTTTGATGCCATTATTATGTGATATCGTATTTATCAATCATGTCATATATCTCATCATACTATATATATACAGCATACATATCTACTGTTCGTGGAGGTGGTCGAGGGGGGGGGGGGAGTGTGAGTTCCGTAATCCGCAGCCTCCAGGCAGAGAGGTGTGATGTGTGAACCGGCTCGTGAGTTGTGTGTGACATTGTGAATTGTGATGTATCATCGCTGCTTCATAATTCGTTCGCTGTACTGTAACCTAGTCCAGACTGCAGCTAATCCCTTTGTACCTAATAGGTAAGGCCATGTACTAGCCGTCGGTGGACAAACGTGTGTGAAATGTTATCTTATGTTTTAATATATCTACTGCTGTTCAATGCATTATGTGAGGGAACTCATCTGAAGCAGGAGCAGTATGAAAACGAGGTTGACATGTCTCAAGTCTCAATCCATGCACAAACAATTAATCATTGCAATTTGCAATGTGTATGCACGGGAGTAGCTGCTAGTTTAGACCCTTGCAAATGTAATATTTTAAACATAAATGCCAACACAGACAGAAGAAGAAAAGGATAATCCTATGTACACAGGATAAGGCAAGCGATTTGTAGAAAATAAGTTAGGGGAGAGGCATGCTAAGGTGGTGCAGCGGCTCCTGGAGAGAGATCCTTGCGAGTCTAAGACTACTATTCTGGACCTCAATATGTAGTGCATTGGTGCAGATAACATCATTTCTTTGGAATTTCCCAAATTCGAATTTAATACTTAAACAATATCTATCAGGGCTCCATTCCAGGTTACTTTCTCCCATTCGTCATTTCATCCATTGACGTCATTCAATAGTCGGACTTTGCTTCTCGCAAGTTTGACTTTTAGCAGGACTTACTTTCTCGCAATTTTACTTCTTGTCTTCTTGCAGCTCGCTAGTTTACTTCATATGGCAACTCCAGTTGAAACCTTGATAAATATACAATTACGACGCTCGTCATTGACCAAAGCTTTAGATGAGGTCAGGGGAAGACGGTTAATACCGTTACATCACGGGCACAGTCCACGACTCCACACACCCTATCCAAGAAGTATGAAATGGACCCCCTGGATCGCTGGATCGAATTGTCCTATACAGCTCATAGGTTGGTCATTTTCTCATGGAATGCAAGAGTGAGCCGATGTGAGGGAAGAGGGCTATGCAATATTTCGATGCTCAATGTTTCTCATAGTTGCAAACATGCCATTTTTTACTGAGCCTTGACGGTTACTCCTATTGGTCAGAACAAATGAGTATCCTACCCTCCACTATCATGCCTATCCTCACCATTGGTTAAAGTTAAGTGACGTCATGGGACTAAGATGACAGGTTAAAGAGATAGGTGTGACATCCCTAGGCATTGTCAAATCACTGCGCTCCTGAGGTGTGCCGTCGGTGCTGAGGTGCGACAAGAATGAGTTTGTTTTTTTTATTCCCCTTGTAAAGTCATATGATCCTTCCCTGTACCTTTGTTTCGAGACAATTTTTTGGGCCCATAATGGTTTTTAAATGACATTGCTGACATGAAAGGAGGGGAGAGGGACTGCATGAAATGAAGAAGGGTGAGTAATCCTCCCTAGTGAGGAGTAACCTTGCTATGACCAGATATTTAATCAATAATTAGGGAACATGGGGATTCTGTCAAATGTGGTGAAGCCCAAACTTTTGTGCTCTTTTGGTTTGCATCTTTGAGAAACTAGGACATTGATGTTCTTTCTGAGTTCTGACTGCTGCACCCAAGATAAACAATGACATAGGTTTTATTTAAGAAGGTGATGAAATGGCACTTATCTGTAGATTTTATGCACCAACTAAAAAATTGGGTTTAAGTCTGGCTTAATCTTATGGAGATTGTGATGTGCATATTCTTATATGGGCATCAGGCACTCAATGTGGTGCATTGCTACAGATGTCAGCAATTACACCCAGGCCCAGCCCAGCATAAATGCTGGGAATAACAATGATAGCTGTGGTTGTTTATTGCTAACTATTTTGTTGATTGATTACTTTACTTAGGTACCATACTCTTTGTTGATATTATACCTTAAAACATGCTAAAGTTATGTTTCCTATCAACCTAATTCAACTTGTCAGCTTGTTCTAAGGTTTGGTGCATGCCCTTCATGTTTGTTAAGATAGATGTGTGTACAGAACTCAGGTATACATGTTAATGGGAACGGGTGGAAACGGGGAAATTTTTCAGCAAAAACCCGGATATGGGTGGATACGGGTTTAGAGAAACGGGGTGGAACGGATTGGGTACCAAAATTTGGTCCCGTGAAGGGCTCTAATCAGGAGTCACTAGACCCCTCCCCCGACACCGCCCTCAGGCGTCACTGCCGTCACAAAGCGAGGCGCTCTGCCACGCCCCAACCGGGCTTTGTTCAGATAGAGATTTCACGGACCATTCGGTGGCAATGGCCATTGATCAGTGACAGACAATTTGTCGCCGATGCATCCCCTGAAACAAGCATCCCGCGTTAAAGCGATGGTTTCAGGTCATACCTATACCAATATCACAGATACGTACTTTGCTATGTTGAAGCCTTATGAACCCTTTAATAAGATACATTTTGTATTGTTTACACGTGCCTTGGGTATACATCCTAGCTTTCGGTGTTTTCATGTAGGGGTGAAAGCATTACAATTTCACGCCCTTAAAAATATATTAGATGGAAGACAACATACCTACATACAGTAGGGACCCACCCCTGACCTGGTCTATAGTTCATCCCCTTCGCAGTCCGATAACCATGCGTGACTGCAGTGCATTGCGGCCATCGCTGCAGACGGTATTGATTACGGCTGTGTCCACCTGGCGACCTGGCGCCGGGACCCATTGACCCAGTCTGACTCCCCCAGACACCCCCGTCCCCTCCCCCTCCCCCAGACACAGACGGAGACACACGGCACGGCGAGTGGCTGCATCGCCGCCGCCAACGGCGGATAAAAAATCGAGAACGACGGCGCTACGACAACGACGTCAGCGCGGTCGGCGCAGCCATTAAACCGGCTGCCCCGGCGCCGGCTCCACCCAGTTCTCATCACCCGGGAAACAGGCCCACTTTGACCCCGTCAGCTCCGGGCGGTCTGTCCCCGGGCGGGGGGCCCCCCCCCCCCCCCCCCCCCCCCCCCGCAACCCCACCCCTTTTCCCAGACCCACCCGGCGGCGCCGCAGGCGCGACACGTGGCTGCACAGAAGGCGACACGCGGCTCCTGTCGCCTTAGGCGACGGGACTGAAAGTTTGCGACTGAAAATGAATCTTAGCGGCAGCAATATGAGCTCCCAGTAATGCACATTGTATTAAGAAACTCATTTCCGATGACCTCGTGCGAGATCTGGGTCACCCGAGCACAATCCCCTAAATAACTGACTTATCGACGCAGCGCTCCGCGTCACCGCACGAAACCAATCAACTCCGGAATCTAACCCTACACAAAAATTTCGGCCGTCACGAGCGCCGCGGAGGCTTTCCCGGAAACCTAATCAAGCCGAGCGCACGAGAAGTTGGCCTGAAGTCACCGCGACCGCCAGCTCTGTCCCAAAACTCGGCTGGCGTCAGAAGCCACCGGTCTGGTACCGGCCAGGGGCGGACAGACGGGGGGGGGGGGATCATCGGGGGGGGCTAGACATATCGACTGGGCGGTGGCGGCGGCGTCGGTGATGGTAGTGGTGATGGCGGCGGTGGCGGCGGCGCGGCGGCGGTCGTCGCTTCCCGTTGGGAAATGGACCCGGACTGCGAGCCGGTTACGAGTCACGGACACGACCACCACCGCCCCCACCGCCGTCGCCACCACACCGTTACCACGAGACACAAGACACGAGGAACAATATAAACAGAATCACGAGTCAGCGAGTCATCCGGTATGCTCGCTAGCTGCCCATTGCGTCGTCGCTGCGAACCGTCCGCCCTACCATGGCTGACAAGCGACTACACCCGCCCCGCCCCGAACTAACCCCGCACCCGCCCACCGGAACCAAACAGTCACGCGGCCTGGTCACGTGATCACCCAGTCACAATCCGTGACGGCGCGTGACGGTCACGTCTCGTGACACCGCGTCACAGCTCCGGCCAACACCAGCGGATGACTGTCTCCGATTAGGCTGATCACAGGCCAAGGCGCAGTTAGGTTCAAACCGGACCGACATACCATCCGCTCGAGGTCGTTTCCCATACAGGTGTTAGGCCAGGTGTCTGCGGACCGTTTCTCGCCGTGCATTGATATCACATTGCGGTCTGATAAGGCGCCCGTTTCTTTAATGAGTCAGGTCGGACTGGCCCAGTTCGCGGTACCCGCTCAGGCTCCGCGTCGTAGATTGTCTGGTTGTTCAGCAACGCTGAAGAACTGCGCCGAATTGCGATGACTAACTGCATTCAAAACCGGCGAGAACCGGGCAGGCATGAGGCGACAATGCCGAGTCGACTCCAAGGTGACGGCACCTTGCGAGACACCTCACTGCTCGACTGAGCGGACTCGGCCCCGTCAGGTGAGGTGAGGTGAGGTCAGGTCAGGTCAGGTCAGGTCAGGTCAGGTGAGGTCAGGTCAGGTGAGGTCAGGTCAGGTCAGGTGAGGTCAGGTCAGGTCAGGTCAGGTCAGGTCAGCTCAGGCCAGGCCAGGCCAGGCCAGGCCAGGCCAGGCCAGGTCAGCTCAGCTCAGGTAAAGTCAGCCGTTCATGGATCACAGTCACATGCCAGGACCGCAGCTCGCACGTGTGACGCGTAAATCAGAAGACCTTTCGCCCCTCCCCTCCCCACCTGACCGCATCCGTGGCACACATCATCGAGAGAAGTCCCGTTCGAACTGCGAATGGTGACCACAGCGGCAAACGCGACGTCCCGACCACAAGTCATTCTGATCAACGACACAAGCTGGGCTTCTGTTCGCCACTTCCTCATCCCCGGACCACAGAGACACCCGCGAGGCTCTCCCCGGGTATTACCACCGGACATTACACCCGGGTATTACCCACGATCTTACCCCCGGGGGATTGTATCCCCCAGAGGTCGGATCATTGGGTGTCCCGGGAATCGCGGCGGTCGCCCTAATAGGTCCGCAATTCGCCACAATAAACAGCCAATCGGCTCAAGTGAGACGGGAAGGACTGGGATCATGGCACCTCCGGCGCTGGCCGAGGTACCCGCGCCGGCAAACACAACTGATCTGCCGGGACTGTGGGAGAAGACTGATTGGAGGCCCGACAAGATTCCAGGAAACGGGCTGGTATGATAACGTGGCAACAAGCGCACAAGAGAGGCAATCACTGGCATGTGTCGTGCTCAAAATCTGGGCCTACCGTCTAATCTGATTCGCACGGTACCACAATTGTCGATTCGACAAACGAGCATACTGCGGCCATACCAATTTCTAGTTCACAACCACACAAAGGGACGCCTGCAATGGCGGCAACGCCGGTAATTTAACTACACAGCGTGGCGTTTTGAGCTCGCCAGAGTGCAACATGACTAAGCTCTTTGCACTTTGACGCATCACCAACAGAGACCGGAGTGCCGCCAACCGAACTGGAGTGGAACGTAAAAACAGCGTCCAATACACGCGCCGGCGGCCGGAACGGGACCCTGCACCCGGTGATGTCAGCCGGCTTGTTTGTCCAGCGGCGGCAGACACAAACAAGATCAGAAGCCGCGGCCGCCGCCGATTCCAGCAATGACGGGATGGAGTCTGTGTACACGATAAGCAGTGTAGCAGATAGGCGGTGGGCTAACTTTAAACGCAATGTGATTTCGGAGCGGGATCGGAATAACTGCCGAATCAAGATACGAAGTTAGCTGAACACTATTCAAATTGCGATAATCTTGGGTAACGGCGGAGATGGTACAATACAACGCATGCATAGATAACGCCAGCGCATCTAGTCGGATCAGAAATTCCAAGTTTGCAAACCAAATGGTAAAGTTAGTTTCATTTCCTTCGTGAATTTCGGTCGTGAAAACAACTTTTTTTCTTTTTCACTTTATTTTCCCTTTCACAGCAATTGCGCGACCTTTCCGCGAATATCACCAAAGCCACATCGAAGCGCATGGTGGTTTCCATGTTGTCCTTTTTTAAATTTAAGAACCCATTTCATCATTTCCGTTCCAAGACGATGCCACGTGGCACGCCGCCTTTATTTATGTCATAGCTACCATCCCAACCACAGCAATGGCCCGGACGAGTTATTCGATGATCTCATCCGACATCCTTGCACCGCGGTGGTGGTGAATTGGTTTTTACGGGCGCGTCAACTGCTAGGGTTATTTGCGCCTGTCCCGCATCGCGGGAGCGTCTCCGTGGGCTTCGGAACGCAGCGACGAGCGACGATATAACCAAACCTTCTCCAAGACTCGCATACATTCAGCCCCGCTCCCTCCACCCCTGAAGTCGTGTCAACATTTCTTCTCACTACACCTCCCTCTCCTTCCCTCGCACCTCACCTCACCCACCCCTCCCTTTCTCACCTTCCCTCACACCTCACTTCACCCCTCCTTCACACCCCGCCTCGCCCTGCTTCTCACCTTCTCCTTCTCAGCTGCCGGCTCGGCGGCGGCCTCGGCCTCCTTGGGCGCCTCAGCCTCGGCCTCCTTCACCACCTCCTCCTCCTTGGCCTCCTCCTTCGGCGGCGGCTTCGGCAGGTGGGTGTTGAGCTCCAGCGTCTGGCACATCTCCTCCCAGTCCGAGAAGAACCGCTCCTTGATGCGGTTGGCGTGGCCGACCAGGTTCGTGTGGGACTCCTCGATGAAGGAGCGCAGCGGGCAGTCCACCTCCTTGTCGAGGAACACCAGCTGCGCCACGTTGGCGAACGTCACGATATCCAGCTGTCGGACGGACGGGGGGGGGGGTCGGGGGAGGTCAGCTGAGGTCATGGCAGTCTGCGACACACATGACACGGTCAGATACCTCGACAAAGGACGGCGGTAGGCGCAGCTGGGATCAGGATGCCGACCTCAGCGAACAGAGCCAAGCCGTTCTCACAGGTCGCAAACGTAGCGCAATGTTAACGTAACGTTAAGGTCAAACAGTTGAACAGGTCATAACAGTCACAAACACAAGCAAGGCACAGTCGGATATGGCAACAATCTTTGATGTATAGAAATAACTTAATACGCTTAGTAGGGCGCGATTTAGAGAAAATGACAATGAAGTGTTTACGTTCGCTTCACGCTTCGTTTATTTTTCCGCTTAGTGGGAACCGGGTCTACAGAGTTGAGAAACATGTCGATAATCTATCGAAATGACGGACTAAAAATGCGACTGGAGTGTCGCATCGACGTTGAAACAACTAGTTCAGTCGAATAGGACAGATAGTCACAATCGCTCGCCAGGAAAGTTTTTTCCATGACCTAGATTGCAAAGTGAGCCGGTAACGATTAAATAATAATTTATTCTCCGTTACTTCATAGCATAGCTTGCAACATAACTTGTGACGTCATAAATCGATCACGATAGTAGCCTGCCGAGCCAGGTCAGTCACGGGCCGGTACCATTTCAGAGCCAGATGCTCTCTGATTGGACTTTAATCGCTCCACCGACGCCACCCTCGGCTCCACATAACCAGAAAGCTAGCCTTTACAGCCCACATGTCGCCCGCCTCGACTGAAGCTCTAACGCAGCCGACCGACCTACAGGGTAATTAATACCCTGTTCGAGCCGGTTAATTAATGCCCTCCTGTCTGATCGGACAGCTCCTGTCGGACAGTCCGACAGCGCATCGGAGCGTGATTAGACAACTCTGACGGGCCACCGGCTGGCCGGCCGTGACGCATCACGTTGCGTCACGTCACGAATCACGGCCCGCCGTCACGTAGGTGACGCCGTGACGTCACGATCAGACGTCACATCACGGCACGGCAGTCTGTCCCAGACAGTGACAACTAAGCACGGCGAGCCACGCCCGCCGCCGCAGCGCCACACAAAATGGCGCCACCGCCACCGCCGCCGACGCCAGAGGGAGTTAATCAACTGTCCAGCACGGCTGTTGTGGGGCTTTTTAGCACCCCACCGCAGCCAATTTTGTCGCGGTCAGGGCAGGGCAGAGACCAGCCTCAGGCACGAACGGTGGCGATTCATCAACCCCCCTCCTCGCGTCCTGCTCCCCAGCCGAGCGAGCCATTCACATCCTGAATGCGATTTCAACTACAGTCATCCCCGCATTTCAATAACCCAACCATCACCCAATCATCCAGCCAGACAACAAGCCAACCAGGCAGCCAGTCTGCGACAATGATTCAGGGTCAGTGAGCGCCGACTTCAGCAGTGATTTTGCACCATCGGGCCGTGAGCCCCGCCTGGCTCTGTCTCTATTCCTCCTACCCTGATCTGTCTCTAGGCCGCCTGGACCACGTCACAGCCCAATCTCTGACAACGTTATTCGAGTTGACGCCGGAGACCACCGGCTCCGGGCGGGCCCCGACCGCTCGACGCTATCAGAAACACATCAGTCGCGATCAGGAGTGATGTCACCCCCGGCGGAGCGTCAGGCACCGTGTCAAAACATACACACACACACCGCGCCGGGGGTGTTCAAGATCCACACTGGTCACTGACTATCTGTCATTCAGATACCGACTACTTGTCGCCGAGAAGCAGGCAGTGCGGCTAATCTGACGCGAGCGAAAGAGGCAAACAAATCGTCTGTCTGCTATTTACGCGAACAGCAACCGTGACTATCTGGATTCCGTACAGGCCTGACGAGTCGGCAGGACGGTCTAATTAGAGTGACGTCACAGGAGTCATTACAGTGCCGTGACGTCACAGGAGTCATTACAGGACCGTCAGCGGTGCATCATCGGCAGACGGCGGCCGGCGTCTGACGAACGAGTCAACCGGCCACGGCTTCGACGGAACATAGCTTCTCAGCCCCAGTACAACCCCTCGAGTTTACGTGGCGCATAGACTGAGGACTCGCGCCAGGCGGCCGGCACTTCCTGAAAGGGTCTCCGTCTCCGCTAATGACCGGCATGTCCGTCATCCGCACGTCGCCCACGCTGTCAGCGAGAGATCAACACCAGCAGACCCGCCGGGCGCGGGCGGGTATCCGTTACAGAGGCCAGACACACGGGGAGGGTCTCACCGGCCGACAGACAGCTGACAGGAGCGGTCATTAGTTATCTGGAGACACGGGTGCTGAAGACAGCGACCGCCGACATCACAGTCAACAGCATGGGGTGAGTAGGGGTGAGACACCCAGACAACTACAGACCGAGTCCGGGATGGACTGGGTTCATGCATTGTATCCACCGACAATCGTTGCAATGAAGAACAATTCCTCAATACACCATCCACCGCCAATCAAACTGACTGAGCCCCGAGGAGTCCATTATATAACTCAGTGCAACGCATAACAGAGGCTGTCCAATTACATCCTCCTCTGCAGGAAACCCGAGGGCCAGACACTAGTAAGACCCCGTCTCGCTAGCAGGCCGCCGCTGTGAGGTCACTGGCGGACCCAGGCGGCGGGAGCCCTCTGGGACGGATTGGACGGATCAGGGGAGAGACGCACTGATGAGGTTCAGAATACCCGTCGAGCTCCCCAGCTCACGAGCTTCCGGGGTTCCGGAGACCAGCAGCTCAGCGGAGACGCGGAGCAACTTTGGAAGCTTGACAAAGAGAAACAGCTGCCCACAAAGACGGAGAAACGGGAGAAAACTTTGGGCTGCTTCGGAGCCGCTTCAGTGCCCAAAAGGCGATGGGCGTGATACTTCGACAGACGCATAACCGAAATGTCAACAGGATTTAACGTCGTGCTGGGATGGATATTCGAACGGAATCCGTATTGAAGCCTCAGGATCATACTACCGGTTGTGTGTTGGATACGCCCGCAGCTGCCACGCCCATGTGGCGCCCATGAGAGTCCCACATGGATCCCATGATCGTTCAGACCTGCCTGGCAACGCCGCCAGCTGTCCATCACATAATGAACATAACAGCCTCTGGAGTGATATGAATGACTCGGCAGGCGAGACCGCCAGCCTTGGCGAGTATGACTGCACCGAGACCCGGCCTCCACTGCAGAGTGCAGTCTTAGCCCTGTATGATTCACAGGAAACTCTCCGGTGTTTATCGCCGCGGTGGCGGCATTCTCGGCGCGTCTGTCCCGTGACCAGCCTCGGCGCCGGCGTCACGGCGGGCGGCGCCAGTCTACACAGACAACCGCGCCACCGCCACCGCCGCCGCCGCTGCCGCTGCCGCTGCCGCTGCCGCCGCCACCGCGTTCAACTCAACACAAATACACACAGATGGAGGGAGAGAACAGACGGGCTCTAACAGAGGAAAGTGGTTCGCGTGGCCGGCGAGAAGTCGGACTCGCTGAACCTATCGTTCTCACATCAGCACTCCTGATAATTGGCCTAAATTTCCGTGTTGCTTTCTTGAATTCCTGGACTCAGACGCAGCATGGATTGCGGCTCGGATCACGAATGCCTCAGTCGAGGCGAGCTATTGAGCCAAGCAGATTCACAGCAATGGGAGCTGCGGGAAGTTCTTTCTCACCACCGGATACATTGTAGCCATCACATAAGCTTCGCTGAACCGCTGCCCAACATGCCGAGTAACCGAACAAAGTCTATTCGAAGTCAGCGATCTAGAACGCCGCCCGGATAACTTGGGCCACTGAGTCGCCCCCTCCCTTGTGTGCTCCGAGAATCCTCCGTTCGTGATGCTCTTTGTGGTCCAGCGATTCCTGAAGTCGGCCGACGGAAACCCAGAACTACGTCAAGACTCGATTCATCAAAGTTTTCCAAATCTGTTAGAAGTGAACATGAACTCACTTCTGATTAGTCTCGTCTTTACTTTTCAGAAGCCTCCTCGTTCGGGTTTGTTCGATTGAAAGATCGAACAAACCCGAACAAGGAGACTTCTGAAAAGTAGAGATGAGACTAATCAGGAGTGATTGTCGACGCCGACTCCTACTGAAATATCACGTTTCTTCTTGTAATGAAGCAGAGGGCTTAGGGACATTGGGCGCCGCTGCGCCAAGCCTGCACCCAAAACGACCATCTGTCTCTGCTTACCAAACGCTTTCGTGTATAGCTGCTTACCAGAGTGGGCTCATCTCCGAAGAAGAACGGCTTGTCCTGCAGCTGGTCGGAGAGCACCTTGAGGTCGTTCTTGCCCATGTCCTCGATCTCCTCGGGCTTGTGGACGCCCAGGCCGACGGCCTTGACCGCCTTCGACTTCTGCAACACGAGGAAGCGACGTCAGACAAAGTTCCCCTTAAGTCTCGGAACAAGTTAGTAAGAAACACGGGAGCATGAAACATCTTCGCTAATCTGGCGAGAGGAAATAAGTTCCTTGTGGGTTTCATAATCAAACAGCTAAGCTGGCGAGAGGAAATAAGTTCCTTGTGAGTTTCATAAGCAAACACTTTCGTCCCGTCTTGGCAAGGCTATTATACGGCTTTGCTGCAACGAACATTTTCACCACTTTCGCCCGACAGTTACATTTTCAAACGTTTAATCGACAACACGACTTGCAACGAACCTACCCAGCTTAAACGGCACTTTCATGCTACACCCTACAGGCCATGACCGGGAAAGCGGACCAGAATAAAGCGTGCGACACGAGCGGGTACCGGTACCCTTCATGGGACACTGAGGCAGTCATGTCTGAAGGCCGGCGGGCGTCTGAGGCAGCGCCACAACTCCTCGTCCCGTTTCTTAGCGAGGCGGGAGGGCGCGCTCTGTTTTCACAGCATTCCCACGACAAGTCGACATGTTTGTTTAACTAGCGCCGCCGGCCGCACGGCCGCGATCACCATCCAATCACAGCCCGTGCAGGGCAGGACGGGATTACGACAGATTTCACCAGCCGAGAACACTGCGCCGGCGGTGACGAGAGGCACCACGCCGTTACCCTTAGCCGAACGGCGCCGCTGCCGGCGCGTCCCGGCGTTTAGACGGTGGGCGCGGCGCTTTGAAGACGCCTCAGCGCTGCTCTGCGGTGCCGGAAGTCGGACCAGGGGGAGAGGGGGGGGGGGCGCCTATCTGACCGTTGCACTCTAATTTGGTGCCGCTCTATCGGCTTGCTCACGGCCCGCTGAGCACGAAGCCGCCGCCGCCGCCGCCGCCACCAAAACACTGCACCGGGACGGCCTAAAGCCGGAGCGGGGCGGCGGCCACTGAGCCGAGACATTGACTGAAACGGAGCGTCAAGACGGCCGGCTGGCTGCGAGATCGGCTTTAAACGGACACGTCCGGACAGGGACGACACTTATCGCGACATATGTTAGGCCGAGTCAGACGTCGGGTGGTTACCGGTCAAACGAACTGAAAACGTGATTTATTTTTCGTTGGGAATGCCTCGAGTCTAAAAAAAATCATTTAACCTTTTTAGTATCAACTGCGCCGTACTGTCGGGTTTAGTTATTTACAGCAATTTCAAACAATGCACCAACCAAGAACACAACGATCACGGAATTTCGTGGTAATGTGGGGCACACATACCAACGCAATCTGAATACATCAACACCGAGCAGCACGCGAGCTTTTGTTCAGCCACAGGAACTTAACGTACCACTGATGACAAGGAATTTCCGTCAAATTCCTTCACGAAAAAACCGCCAGGCGGAAGCGCTCCACATTCTTCCTGCTCATCGTTGTAAGAACCGAATTGCATCATAGAACAACATTAGACTCACGTGTACTAAACAAACACACATGACTAAGACGACAGTCTGCCCACGACGCCAAACTAACAGCTCGGTGGGGTAGAGAAGCGCATGCGCAGTGCCCTACTTACGTTCTTCATACGGAGCTTGAAGCCGAAGTTGAGAAGGGCGACGGGCAGTTTGGTCTGGAAGATGCGCTGGAGGTCAAGCTTGTATCCGGCCAGCATGCGCGCGGGTACCTTGCTCCGCCACCAGCCCACGATCCTGAGGATAAGCAAGGGGCACGCGTGCCAACAAAACGTAAGAAGCCAGCCGAGCAAACGAAAAGGAAGCGGGCGACACCCACGAAGACGCTGACAAGCACCGACTGCACCGACTGCTGCTGCGACTGCAAGCTGTGGAGGCGGCTGGTCACTCGTGCCGACGAGCGACGTCAGAGTGGCGAAGGAGGTCACCTGCTTCTGGCGCATCTTGAAGGCCATGTTCAGCACCAGGTTGGGCATCTTGCTCTCCCAGGTCTGCTGCAGGTTGAGGCGCGTCGCCTTCAGCCAGTCGCCGGGGTTCTTGCTGCGCCAGGCCTTGTTGATCCTGCGGGACAGGAGCGGCGGGACCGCTGAACGCGGCGCACTGGCGCCAATCGCGCCGCAATGGCGGCGAACGCGCCGCACTGGCGCAGACACCGCGGCAAAAACGGCACAGGTCGGGACGGAAGTGCCGCGGGCGAGGCAAAAACGGCCCGGAGCCATTTGGGTAAATTTCCGCGGGTTGGCGGCAGGGAGCGGTGGGGGCAATAATAACCCGGCAAGGGGAAAGAACCAGAAAATAAGAATTCGCGCTGCACGAAAAACGCGCGGGATGAGGATAGAGCCAGACGAGGGAAAAGATGCAAGATCAGAGACGCTGGAGCTAGTCCACGATGGCAGGGTGAGGCCCATACGTCAGACAGGTGCTCGAGGATAAAATACAACCACTTCAAGGTGACCAGCGAGCGTTCCGAGCCAGATAACGGACTCTCTCCAGGATAACTGAGTTAACACCACTGCGCCGACCTCACAGTCAAGCTGTTAGTCACTTCAATATGTAGATCCCATCACGACAGGGCGTTAAGACACAGCTGGGCCGGGCCCGATCAGATCTCAGCCGCGCGGCCGGACGCCGGGAGTGGCGATATGATCGGACCACTGGTGCCCGGCCAGTCCCAGCTGGGCGAGGGTCGTACCGCTGCTCAGAACAATGTCGGGCTGGTGTCGCGGACTCGGCGACCTCGCAGGCCACAGGAAGCCGCTTAGTTCACGGTGGGTCTGTGCTGGACCGCACCGGAAATATTCGGTAACTGAACGACTCATGGAGGTCAACCTAGAGGGCGGGACCATGTTAGCAGAAGGGAGCTGAATGTGCTGCGAATGTGACTTGATTACCATAAGTCTTTATGAAAGGCGAATAAAACATTGAATCTCGGTCATTGTGCAAGAACAGCGGGGGTAGCGGGGAAATTTTCCGTCATATATGACACATGATTTAAATGTCTGATTCATGACTATATAAGGACATCGAAAGTCAATTATATAACGCCAAGTAGCACTACATTGCCGGTCTGTTCTCGTAACCGTCCCCCCTGCGCCGCTGGCATTTGGCTGGACCTCAGCCGTGCAACCTCCAGCCCTCGACTGGACCAGCCGGCACGCTCTATTGACCTCTGGAAGAGCCGCATAACTTCATTGAAATACCCCCGAGGCATTTAACTTGCTTGTGCAGCAGCCAACAGCCCGGCAGCTACGGCCCTGCATGTCAAACGAGCAACACTTCCGGCTCATCATCTCGGCTCTGCAGAACCTCCAGGCCCCTCCGGTCCCGCTAAACCCATCCGGGCCCCACGGGCCCACCAGAGCCGCTCGCTCCCCACCGTCACGGGCTGACGTGGTCCAGCTGGGCCCCACGCAGGGGGCGACGCCCTGACGCCCGCCGGGCCAGGCGGGATCGATCGCCACCCCGTACCCCCGTCAGCCGCCGCCGCACCTATTTCCAGCAAACGGCGGCGGCGGCACGCGGCCCGGAGGTCGATGGCCGCCACGGCAGGCGCGTGCCGACGCCGACAGCAGCAGCGTCGACGTCGACGGTCGCCAGTCCGCGAGCCGCGCGGCGCCGACAGGGGCGGCAGACGGGTGGGCGGAGGGCCGACGGGGGCCACCTGTACCCCTCTGTTCGCCTTCTCGGCCGACACTTGACAGGCCGTCAAACGTCAGGTCAACAAACCCTGCACCCACTTCCTCCCCGGCTGTGCCTGCGACTGAGCTTATGCGACGCAGCCTCGGCCACCGCCACCGCCGTCCCCGCCGTCCACACCGTCACCGCCACCGTCGCCCTCGAGCGAGTACGGCGCCCGACGGACACACGGCGGCGGCGTCGGGCGGGGCGGCGGCGGCGGCGGCAGCGTGCCGTCTGGGAGGGAGGGGCACGCCGCTGGGGGCCACTAAGTACCCAGAATTGCGCTCAAGGCTGCCCAGCGGCGGCGCCCCACCACCAAAATCGATAACCGGCGCCGTGCTCGACAGACACGCCCGGAAACGGCACGAGAACGTCCGGGGCACGTCGGGGTACGTCTAAGTACGTTCAGGTACGTCCAGAAACGTCCACCAACGTCCATTAACGTCCAGGACCATCAGAGCTTCCCGTAGCGACCAATGCATCCAGCGACATCCGAGCATACATCCGGGAGCATCTAAGAACGTCCGGCTACGCCCGGCCGTGCCGTGCTCGGCGCCGTTCCAGTTCAGCAGCCATCCCTCTGAGTCGGCTCGCATCACGTCAGCCGGTTAAAGCCCAGTCGGCCGCGGTTCCGGTGAGTCCGGTGAGTCCGGAGAGTCATGACGCGTCCGACGCCACAGTGAGAGAGTAATGACTCCGCCTGTGGTGAGTCAGATAGTCTGAGGTGATGGCTCCAGAGCCGACCGCACAACCGACGGGCGACGCAATCGGCACTGATATACCAACCAGCCGAGTGGAAATGACCCGCTGATGACCTCTGCCTGCCCCGGGGCATGGTAACCTCGACCCAGACAGACCCTCGTGCCCCGGTGGGACCTCGGTAGACCAGCGGCGGCTGGCAGGGCAATGACCAAACGGACCAGGTCAAGTCTCCTCCATAGCCACGCCCTGGAGACAAGGCAGCCACCCATAAACGGCAGCTAGACAAAGCAGGTCCCAGACATCGAAACAAAGACATGCCCGCTACACTCGCCACGGCCACACGCGCGGCGGTAAAATATATAGCTCGTTTGTGACCGATAAAACATCCATCCCGTGTTTAAACGCCACCGTCCGTCCGGCGGCCGTGCCCGGTCTATCGAGCGTCGCTAAGGTCGGCTGTGGTAGTGCCGTCCGAGCGTCTTGACGCCCCCGTGTGGTTAACGGGCAGCGGCGGCGATCGATGGCACCAAGCCGGCGGCAGGGCGTGGCCGATACGACTCGGTGACCGACTGACGACCCGACCGTCACCGCGTGACGAACTGACCGTCACCACGTGACGAACTGACCGTCACCACGTGACGAACTGACCGTCACCACGTGACGAACTGACCGTCACCGCGTGACGAACTGACTGTCACCGCGAGCCGGCGAGAAACGCTGTGCGACGCAGAGTGACACTCTGGCGTCGCTTGTTCCAAAATTGACATGGATAACTCTAAATGTAGTTGCACTTCCGACTTGAGAAGAGACTATACGGAAAGGGATCAAAACTTCCAGGGGCAATATCTGTATTCGGTAATTTCTACAGTGGTAGTGGCGTCACACGGACAGGACAAGCAATAAGTAACATCGACACGAATAAGTGCGTCATCAAACGTGACAGAGCCGCGGCGTTTGTGGAATCGATCGCCGTCTCATGGCGCCGTTGCCGCAGGGTGCGGTGAGCCACACGAGGTCTGCCCCGCCCGCTCCCCTCGGGGCCAACGCTCCGCCGAGGCGACGCCTCTTGGCGGCGCCGGCGGCGGCGGCGGAACATGCGTCTCGTCTGCAGACATGCCGCTCTTCAGAGAGGAACCGCTCCTCCCCATGCCCCGGGAAACGCCGACCACCGCCAGACGACGGTGGGCTCAGTGTTTAGCGGCTGACCTGGTGATCGTCTGAATATCGTGTTACTAAGGACAATAAACCAGATCGAACTGTCTACCCATGCAGGGCTAAATGAACGCCAGTGTAAACCAGTGACGTCATTGGTGTCGATACAGCAGTTCTCTCCCGGCGGCTTTAGCTAGAAGTTGTCATCCCACCACACGTCCAATCGCCATGGAGAAGGGAAGCCCTCCAGCTCCAGCGGTTCCGCAGCTCTCAGCTAATTGAGACGATAAGCAGCCTCGGACCGAGTCTCATACTCTCAACTCAACCGTCCGTCTGCCACGGCACCCGCCTGCCACGCGCATCAGCCTCCAGGGGGGGGGGGGGGGGGGGGGGCGGGGGGCGCATTTCCGGTGCCAGAC
>JARFNZ010142836.1:0-10382 GCA_031763405.1 Balanus nubilus
CCCCCCCCCCCCCCCCCCCCCCCCCCCCCCCCTGGATCCGCCTTTGTCGGGTCAACAGATATATCATTTTGGGACCAGGGTTCTAACTGTCCTGTGTCAGTTTTAGTCCGTCAGTCGTCCGTCAGTCGTAGCGACACACGCACCATCCGCCGTCGGTGGCGAATGAAACGAGAGTGATGACAGACTCTGTCCTGACAAGCGTATGAGTTTATAGAGCTGGAGTTTCTCTCACGACTGCGGTCGTAATAGACCGTGCCGCGGACTCTCACAGCTGCAGTTGTGATAGACTGTACCGCTGTGCAGAGGGGTGCTGCGGCACAGTCTACCTACCCACCAATCTAAACCTGCTGGCTTCACACTCTGGTGCTATCGGTCACTGGTTAGTGGTTAGCGACGGTGTACTGCCGGAACCAGGGGGGGGGGGCTAATCTCCCCCCCCCCCAAATGCCCCCAATGCAAATGCCCTCCCCCAAACCGCCTGAAATCGGAGCAAATTCACACATTTCCTGATGTACAGGTCACTGCAGAAGTAATGGTAGGTAGGTACTACTGTAAATGGTCAAAACCTAGCAGCGCTTCTCGAAAACAAAGTAAATTTGCGAAAAATTATGCAGCAAACATCTGCCCTAAATATAGGCAGCTTCCTATAAACTGTCAACATTCCACCCCTTTACAACATTCCATTGTAGTAAGGCCAGCATAGCCACGCACACTCGCCAACCAATAACTGTCCGCGTTTCGAACGAACATTGAAGAGGTCAGAGGTCACCGATCCGCAGGGCGCCGGTCCGTGGGAGGGGTGACTTGACAGGCTTTCTGGTGCCTCAACGATTGTGGAGATGCATATTGTGAACAGTGGTGGCAATTTTTTAAAGCTTTATGCACAAGTAGTGTGGTGTTGCATTCCAGGCAGGCTGGGAGAGAGAGAGAGAGAGAGAGAGAGAGAGAGAGAGAGAGAGAGAGAGAGAGAGAGAGAGAGAGAGAGAGAATTATTGCTGAAAAACTCAATAGCTACCAGCATTGTGGCGAACACATTTCACTAAAAATGCATATGTATCCCCCACATTTGCACCACTACGATACGTTGTTGTATAACGTATCACTACATTACGCCCGATCCTCACTGACCGATAAGTAAACGTAAAGAGCAAACGTAGACAAGACGTAGGGTTTGTAAAATTGAACAGGCCATAAACAGCCGCAAACACAAGCATGCCACAACCAGACATCGAAACAACGATGAAGGGATGGTAATCAGATTTAGTTTGTTTATTGCGGTGCAATTAACCCGCGCGGCGCTGGGGTCTCCAGCCACCTTCCGTTGTTTGGGGAGTGGGCGTATAAGGGGGCGGTCGAAAGGTCTGGACAAGACGAATCTAAGGCATGCTTAAAATGTTATTTCCAAGGTCAGAGGTCGGGTCAAGGTCAGATTAAAGTAAACAAAAATCACGTATTTCCGCATTTAGCAACGTGCCCAAACTCGGCCAAAACACTTTCAACTATCAGGGGAAGGTAATGCTAGAGTATGAGTGTCATAGCAAGTACAGGTCAAGGTAAAATTCAGGTCACCAAAAGTGACTCTGAGTAAACGTTATATGAATGCCGCGTGACATGTTTTTGGGGTTATTTCAGCCATGAAATTCGATGGTTACGTTAATTTTGCCATTGCACTTAATTTCAGGTCAAGGTCAGGTCAAATAAGGTGAAATTGTGAATTTCATAATTTATAATAAGCGGCACATGATTATGTTTCAGTTTTATCTCAGGAACCTAGTGTTGCCATTTGTGTTTGCGTACGAGGTCTGGAAGTGCCAATAAACGAAATTTGAAAAGTGACGTCATTACATTATATACACATTAGAGTCATCTGGAGGTGAAAAATAGAGCTGTTGATTTGGAATTTAGCATGTTGATTACTCATAGGTTGTTCTCTGACAAATGTTCCTTGTTTTTAGATTTTTGATAACTTCAGATATTTTGATCCTTTGAACTGGATCTTTTAAAATCAGTTCTTTGGAATTTTTGGGGTTAAACAAAATAATAAAATAAAATTTGTAGATAATGTCATTTCCTTCCTTTTGTCGTTTTTTGCAATATTCTTTAAAACTTTATATTTTATGACCGTTCAATCATTCGTCGATTTTATACCGAAAATCGTTTGACATGACGTCACTAAAACGCGATTTCCTCAAAAATATATTCGTGGATTTTCGTAAAATTTCTATGATGGTGTCAAATTGATGCCAAATAGGGTTTCAAAGTTTTGCGTTGATGTATTGTTGTGTTTTCGAGTTATTATGAAAGTTCGCTAGGGGGCGAACAAAAACAGCCAATGCACACTGTTCTAACGCCGAGAACTGTGCATTAGTCGTATTTTTGACGAATTTCAAATGTCAATATGATCATACTGTGTTGTTAAGAAATGTTCAGAGTGTGTGAAAACAGCTTCTAAAAAACACAGAAGCATTGTTTGATATGCTAATAGAGCGTCGAAGTTGTAGTTTGAAACTCACGAGGTTTCACTCGCCGAAGTCGCGAATAGGTCACAGGTTTTATTGACGGTACAAATAACTAAGTAATCAAGAAAGACAAATATTATGGGTGTTAACAAACTCACCGAATAATTTTTTTTCAGATCAGCTACAACCTTTAGCTTTTTCAAAAACAAATGCCTGTTTATATGGATTTTTCTTTGGACCTGCGAGGGCGACGAAAATGAGATGTGGTAATATTTCAAAGAGGAAAAAAATGGTACGCTATGGTACGGTATGGGACAAGTGGAGAAGTATAGTTCAATGTTTTGTTAAGATGCCCTGAAAAAATTCATCTGCATCTGTTTGCGACTTTGGAAATATGAACATATATAAATATGAAATACAAATATGAACACCCTCAACATATGATAAGGCTAGGACAATATAGTGCGATATAAGGCATTATTGAGGAGACCCTGGTGAGTAATTTTGCCCCTCACACCTCTGATCTACGAAACGGTTAGACTAATTAAATAAAACCAAACGGCATTCAATAGCCATGAAAAGCTTATACCATGCACCCTATTATCACTGCCATCGAGGTCATCGATGATGTCACAGATCAGGTCAAAGACAACATGCTATGGCTGTATCATGACGTTCTCGGGAGATCCAATTAGAGCGCAAACTATCGATGTTGAACGCTTTGACATTCAATAAATCGTGCTGCGTCACGTGTCCCACACTTTTAATTATCATTTAAAGCCATTTACTATCTTCGTTCAGGTCAAGGTCATCCGATCTCATAGGAGTGCCGACTAATGCTGCGGGAGAGATGCAAGCCCTTGGAGTCACGATATCTGATTGCTAATTACGACTGTAGTAAGAGGCGTACTACATGTTTATGAGGTTGTTTTTCGTCTACCATGCGATAAATGACGTTATGACATTGTTCGTTCCATAGAAATCTGACTAAAAGGGAAAGATGGAAATTCATGGTTTGAGCCTGGCAATATCATGATAAGAACCATTTTGCCTTTGAACGGCCGCAGGTGAATCATTTGTTACAATATTGAATTCAAATTTGATACATACATTTATCGGACACGCCTCTATCAGGTATCGCCCTGTTGACATCAACGTTTGAAGTGCTAAAAAAATGCAACTAAAAAATACAAATTCCGAAATCGTGATTTTGTATAAAACTCAGAAATTTGAGAAGGAAGTTGAAGATCGAGGACCATTTGTGGCCATTTAATATATTACAACTAAATACAGCTTAACACTGTACTTTTGACGGCATTTTTGGAAAGTTCATGTTTAACAGAACTTATAGAACATGATTTCATACCGACGTCTTTTTTCGGTTAACCATAATATTATTTCACATTTTTATTTCAGTTAACATGTTTAGAATACCGCATGAGCTGGTACAAGAAGTTCCTAGGAGTTTTAATCAATCACGAGTCCAATACATACATTGCCGGTTCACTTGCGGCCATGCCTTAGAACTATACCCGTAATTTTGAATATTTGGCCTAACCTGCAAACAATGGTACCATACGACATGCCAAAGAGCACCGAATCATTTTGTCCGTCTACCGGAGCAGCATCTGCAATAGGGAAGCCGTAACGACTTATGCACAGTTTTTGGTCCGAGATAGCACACTGTGCAATGGTAGGCTAAAGCATAACAAAACAATCCAGTTTAAACGTTTGTCCCAAATTACGTTAACTTTTTGCGCAGTGAGTACCGGGCCTTAATCTTTTAACGACCTCCCCCAGACTTAAGGAGTGACGGCTGAGCCAATGCCAGCCCATTGGTCCTGCCGAGATTACCTGACCGACGTCAGTATGCATGCTGATGAGAGTTCCCCGGCGTCCCGCCCACAGACCTCCCGTGGTCTCAGCACCGCTGTATCGGCTATAATACTGCGCTCCTCCTCCTCTTCAGCACTCGATGGCCTGACGGTCTGATGTGTGAAAATGAGCCAGCCACTGATCAATAAAACTGGGATCTTGGCCCTCATTTTCGCCATCACACTTACCGACGGAGGCTAATGTATTCTGTTTTCTTCCCAAACCCAACAGTCTGACAGGAAATATTCGTAAAGTTATTCCGGCAACAAAGCTGTCTTCACTGTTTGCCTAAGGAGTTGGGTTCCGCTCGGGGTACGAGACTCTATCGCCTGAGCTTTCTGAATGCCATGAGCCCTGCCTGCAGACCAGAGAAAGTTCATACAACATGCGAGATTTGTTCGTTCAAGCATGCAACATACGCAAGCATACGATAAACGATCTTCTTCGTATGCACATACCGCATGAGCCTTAAAACGTTCCCAACTTTTGGTTTATTTTGGAGAGAGTTGAGCAATGAGAGGGATTTGAAACTTCGTACAACCATTTGTTAGGTGTTGTTATTATTGTTGCAAACTTTGAAGTTTACCTCCCTACTCATTCTGTTTTCATTAACTCTGAAACTGAAAATAAACAAAATAACTTTTTTCGCTGCACTTCTGCAAATTCATTGAGCACGCGAGTGATTGCACTTCCCTTAGAGCGGACGACAGAGTTCAAATGTCATAAGACATGTGCCGTGATAAAAAAAAAGGATCCACAGGATCCCATGGCATTTACAAAATCCAGGATCCATAGGAACCCACAACAAGTTTGTCCAAAAGATACAGGATCCCAAAGATCCACTGACAAAATGTCACCGAGAGATCCAAGATGCACAAAACCCACCGACAAAGTTCATCCGAAAAATCCAAGATTCACAAGATTCCCAACAAACAATTTTGACAGGATCAAGGATTAATAACATGCCATAACAAAATTTTAGGATCAACGTAAACAAATCAAGGACCCAGAATCTGCACTCTTCAGAATCCAACGCCCAAAAATCCAAGACCCAGAGCATGAATAGCATGGCATATGTTCGCGGTTTATTGCTTCTTGAGTTAAATTCTATTCAATTGTCACATTTGTAATGCACTCCTAATCAATAACGAATTAAAAAACAAATCACAGGCCATCAACTGTAAGTTTATTTTAGTCACATTTTAACCCTCGCCAGTGTAGGACAACTGCTGCGTCTCCATTGAGCTAGAGCTTCGCGGTAAAGACAAGCGTGTTGCTTGTTTCAGGTCAAGTCAAGGACCCAAATGAGCGAATTCCATTTTTGCCGATAGAATGACTTCTAATCAAGCTAAAGCCTCGCTCTAAAGACCATGACGTTTCTTTTTGTCCCTAGAATGCGTTTTGATACATTCTAGGTCTCAGTCGACCTTTACTCGTATTCCGATTACTCTTAGTTCAGGTCTTATTACTAGTAAAAGGTCAAAGGTCAACTTAGGTCATCTGAGGTCAGTGACTTCGCTTGACCTGACCTACGTCATGACCTCATTTGAACCCGTACTTGTGTAAAATGAATGTAAAGTCGAAGTCAGCGCATAAAAGCACCCTAGAAAGCTCTGAAAATAAAAAAAGTTACCCGAGTTCATCAGAGTTCAGTGACCTCGATTGACCTTTGGGGAGTCGTGACCTCATCAAGAACCGTGAATGTCACATGGTAACATCTGTTTGTATACTCTTGAACATCAAAAATCAGGAAGCGCGCGAGTTATAAGCCATGATATGCCACGGAACGCCATTTGCGTTTGACATGACCTTGAGAAAAAGGTCACAGGTCACGGGTAATCGGGGTCATGGTTTCTGAATTTTTAGGGTAGGTGTAAATTTATAAATACTAGGGTACCGAAAGTTTCGTCGCGATCCGCCGCTTTTTACGCGATTGATTCTCGAAAAACCGAAGGGGTGGCAACCACCCACCCACCTACACTGGCGAGGGTTAATTCATACTCTTTGCCTGATTTATTTCATACAGCATAAGATCATAAGAAAAAAAACAAATACTGCCAAATAAAATCAGATACTATGCAGCAAAATCCGCACAACAATTTAAATAATTAAAAGCATAGATAACTGTAGTTATAGTTATAGTTGTCATGTTACTCTGTTGTTACTATATTAGTTATTACTACGTTGAAACGTGATATTTGTTATTCATAATTCAATTTATTAATCCCTTTCAAAACAGAAAAGCTACCTAACTAAAACCCACCACAGCTAGATCACCAAATCTCTTGGAAAAATATACGCACTGACATGACACCTTACGAACCCCGAAATATGCCGCGATTCTAGCGCTTCAGAGCGCAGACAGTACCTAACACGCGCAGTGGGCGCAGCATTCCTCTTTACACCGACTCAACATCACACGTCACAGCCAAATGAACTTTAACCGCACCGCTCTGGCACTCAGGATTTCTCACGACCTGCTTGAGGGAACACCCCCCCCCCCTCGATCTCGGCTCCTACGGGACGTAGAGAAAAAATACAAATACAAATAACGTTCTAAAGTTCGTAAAAATCGATTCCAAACTACTTCTCTAATTTTTTCGCTCAGTTCAACATTAAGGTCACCGGAGGTCATCAAGGGTCAAATGTTCTAGTTTTCCCGTCTTTAGGGATACTGATCCAGGAATTCTTCGATATCTCGGGAACTATGATAACTAGGAAGAAACCAAAAACGCTATCGATAGCTCTTGAAACGCTCCGCTCCAATAACGTTTTTTGGTTCAGATTTTTTGTTATCAATAGTTGAGGCTCCAGAAGTCACCAAATGTCAAAATGGCTGTTACCTCCGGATTTTTTTTATCTCGCAAATTGTGTATCTTGGGGTAAAATTATCCACTTTTTTCTTAGACGTTATTGCGTCGACACTATTTACGTTCAACTATATCTCGATACATGTACCGATTGTGTCATCTTTTATGCACACCATGACATTGCAACTTTTTAAGTAAAACGCATGCAAATGTTTTTAAACTGAGGTGAGGTAAAAACACCGCATCTGGCTCAACTTGTCCCCATGGGTGGGGTAAGTTGATCCAACACGTGGAGCAAGTTGATGAACTCTCGTATTCAGAGAGCAAAGAGATTAAAATATAAATTTAATCCCGGAATTTCCTGAGGGAATACCAAAGGAATATACGTGCATATTAATATATGGGTTGACAATCACACCAGTATGTATCCGAGGGCTAATATTCACTCTGGCTTCCTTCTCCAAATTCGTATCGCGACTAAACGCGTTTGAAATAAAAAAACTCCGATTTTATTTATTAAAAAGATGCAAAGATGCATGCAAAACATGCATGTTTTTCATGGACAATTAAGTTCTACACCCACAAACTGAAAGAATGAAGTTAACAATTTTAGTAGGTTTGGTAATGCCTCAATACAGGCCAGTGGAGACGGCCCATATGACCCCACATGCGACCAAATTTTGATACTCTCGCGCAACGCGAAAACCTGCAACTTTCTACAGAAGCCGAGTACCATACATTTTTGCGAACATGCGAGGACAATATTTGTGGGTAGTTTAACTCAGAGCTATTACGAATTCAGAAACTTTTTCCAAATTTCACTTAATAGCATGAAAAACATTATTTTTGAAATAGCTCACACCCGTATGCCTTGTATGCGGCACTGTTTGGCCCGAAGAATGGTAGCATTGTCGCCGATTTACAGGCAAAAGGTAAAATCAATTGGCCTTATAGAAGCGAAGAAATCAGCACTGATCATCTTGCCCATGACTCAATTTACCCCACATTCCCCTAACTTTTTAGCTATTGAAGATAGAACATCTATTTTGACACCACCATTTCTCTTGTCAAGACGCGCCAAAACATATACACGGCGACCTCTGGAGGTCAGTTTCAGAATTTCACCTCAGGTCAAGCTCACGTGGTGACCCAAGTAGGTCAAGTCGGGTCATGCTGCATATGAGTCAATGCGCTTATTGACGAGACGAACACACTGGTGCCTTCCGAACGCTTCTAGAGGAACAAAAGTTATTGACAAAAAAAAACGGGAGCGACCTCGGGTGACCTCAGATGACTTTAAAGGGGTCAATGATCCAAAGTTGCACTTGAGTCATCAATAATGGCTTATTTGACATGATTCTGAAACAATTTGACTGATCTAATCCGTTAAAAAGATAATGAATTTTACCCAGTAAAGTAGGAAGTAAAAACAGTAAAAACGGAAAAAGAAGATAGAAAAATAGTAGAAAGTATTTGAAACACGTTTTTACTAAGGTGTCATTAGAATTGACCTCAGGTCAATAATTTAGACTCCAGAGGTCATCAAATGTAAAAGAGGCTGTGTTCAACAAAATTTTGTTCGTGAATAACTTTTTACATAAGTAAGATATGACAAAAAAATTGACACATCGTGTTTCTCTCGTCAACGAGGTTCGAAAAATACCCATTTGGATCCGTTTGTCAGTCTCAAAATTTTACCTCGGATCAAGGTCAAGGTGAAGGTCAAGGTGACCTAAGTAGGTCAAGTTGCATATCAGGAGTCGTGTATGGATATAATAAACATAATGGGACCATTTTAATTTGCAGTCACACCACTTAATCGATGTTAAAAAATGAGGTTGTCAGCCTTTTGACCATAGGGATATCGAAGAAGGAAATAGGTATTCCAGATTGCAATTTTTAGTGTTCCCGCTTTGTCAACTAGGCGGGCACAAACACGACACACGATCCACAACACACTTTTCAGGCAGACGAAGAAACGGATACATACATACCGAGGTGAAGGGGTTGCATTTATACGCTTATCGGCGCGTTCATCAACACGAGTGCATAATTCGTCAGCTTCGCAAAATATCCGTTAATTTTGAGTTTGGCAACAATATTTTTCATCGAAGGAGCGAACTCGAGTCTTCCTATGAAATGAATCGATATTGGCGTTTATTACGGAAATGAAATCAAAATCGGGCGTTCTCACGCTTTTCAAGAAATTCGCTTCCAAAATTAAAATGAGGAAAAACAAAGTCAAAACTCCAACCTGGAAGGGAAATCTCTGAAAAGCATCGGACCATTTAAAATTGGTTATTTTCCAAATCAGTGCATCAAGACCATGGATAGACAGAGTTCAATGAGATACTGAGGGGCTTTCTCTCCTAACCGACGAATTAGACCGAGCCGGCGTTGTATAGTGTGCCCGCAAAGATGTTGCCGA
Source organism: Balanus nubilus (assembly GCA_031763405.1). Taxonomy (NCBI): domain Eukaryota; kingdom Metazoa; phylum Arthropoda; class Thecostraca; order Balanomorpha; family Balanidae; genus Balanus; species Balanus nubilus. Next base: position 9,573 of record JARFNZ010142836.1, read on the forward strand.
AGGAGCGGAGGCGGACTCTGCAAGGGAGAGGCACCGCAGCAGGACGTGCTGAGGTGAGTCCGGCAGACACGGCATAGGGCCACGGGGCAGTCTACGTTGCTGCAGTCCGGGCAGTCGTTGGATGGGCGGTGCTCGATCCGATGCTGCCACTGCTCGGAGGCGGAACAGTGTCCTGCTCGCAGCTGTACGTGTCGACGGCGGTCTCTCAGCTCTCGCCTCCGATCGGGAGATAATATCCTAAAATTCCTTAATCAGCCGTCCATCCATGTCTTCTGCCACTTGCACCAACATTTCGGACAGCGGTACGTATAACGCTTTGAATGTCTTTGGTCGTACCATTACCAGCCCCTTTCCCCCCAAAATGCAAGTCTGAATGCCTGAGCTTTGGAGTCGAATGCCTCGATTAGTATCAAACCGCCCCATTACTTACCAGCGCATCGAGTTCTACCTGTAAGCCAACTTCGTGAAATTCCAAAGGTCACCCCCAAAAATAACGTCTGAACCAAAGTTTTGAAGATGAATATCTAGAAAAGAAGGTTCGAAAAGTAGGTCTCCAAAAAAAGTTTTTAAAGCAACTTTCCTGATGGCTTGGTGAGAAACCAGCAGGAACACTCCATTCCATTTTTTTCCGTGATCAATGCATCGAGTTCGATTTGTATTTTGTATGACATGTTTCGTGAAACGCTAATGGACGGGTCCGGCCATCAACATATCAAAATTTTACCAGTCTGAATGCCTGTCTATCCCGCCCATTGACTGGGGTCTCACCGAACACCATTGACTGGGGGGGGGGGGGGGGGGGGGGGGCCA
>JARFNZ010142847.1:0-10382 GCA_031763405.1 Balanus nubilus
TGTCTGTCTGTCTGTCTGTCTGTCTGTCTGTCTGTCTGTCTGTCTGTCTGTCTGTCTGTCTGTCTGTGTGTCTGTGTCTGTGTCTGTGTCTGTGTCTGTGTCTGTCTGTCTGTGTCTGTGTCTGTGTCTGTGTCTGTGTCTGTGTCTGTGTCTGTGTCTGTGTCTGTGTCTCTGTCTCCGAGCGGCTACGTGTTCCGACTCGGCCCCCCGGCTCGGGGCGGGGCGGCGGTGAGTCAGCCGAGCGTGACGTCACGGTGACTGGAGGACCGGCCGTCACGGCTGGCTCGGCACCCGGCCGATACCCTGTGACGTCACGGCTGGCTCGCCGCCCGGCCGGCCGATACCCGGGCCGCGCGGCAGGGCAGACGCCGAGCCGGCGGAACCGTCCGGCGGCAGTGACAGGACAGCTGGCTCGCCGCCCGGCCGATACCCGGGCCGCGCGCAGGGCTGCCGCCGAGCCGGCGGTACCGTCCGGCGGCAGTGACAGGACAGCTGGCTGCCCGTCACCGGCTACTTGGGAGTCGCCGACCGACCGATACGACCGTGTCAGACCGCGGCGCTGTGGACCGACCCCGACCCCTCTGCAGGGGACATGCGTCGGGCAGGTATTCACGATAAGCCGTCCGCCAGCTCGACGCAGATGGGTGCAGCCTGCGCCCCGTCTCACCAGCGCACTATGGGACGGATGGCCTTCACAATACCTCGTAATTCGAATAATGGAAGTAACATTTTGGGGACGAGAGAGACCGATTTCTGTGCAGAATTGACGGGAGAATCCAGTGCACACGGTCAAAATTGGGGAACAAAATTCGATATATCAGGATATAAGAGAACTAGAACACAAAGAAAACAAAGGCCAGTGTGAAGCACTTGAACAATAAACAATGCTTTCAGATGACAAACTGTGTCATTACTTTTGACCAAAATCTTAGCTTTGAGGGAACCAAGATGACCAAGATTCACGCTAGGGTAGCGCTCCAGGACAGATTGGAGTTATTTCCTGGGGCATTTTAGTCATTTCACGCTACAAGTCTTAGTTCTGAGACTGAAAACGCCGCAGTTCTATTAAACTTCTTCGTATAAACTTCGATACGTTCATACTCATAATGAAACGCGGAATAAACCTACATGATCAATTTTTGTTTGTGAAAAGTTTGAAAAATACTAAGTATATTATATTCGGTGATCTTACATGACCTTGGCCTGAACCCATATAATCATGAAAAATATATTACTCAAAAGATAGGTGCATTTCAAGTTATACTTCAAGCAAAGAAGTTTCAAATTCACGCAATTAAAAATGTCTTAAATATTGTGTTGACAAATAGGCTGCAGCGGAAATTTACCCGTGTTAGCGTTAGCAGACCAAATCTCAGTAACGCGTGGTAATAGCGGTTGGAAACTTCGAAGTTTGAGAACTGAGACACAAGTGGACCAGATTTAGTGTCAATGTCGTTCCAGGTTGGGTCATACGTCAGAAGTCAATTACCAATAAATTAATGGTTTTAAATCCCAATGCGATATGTCATTGTCATCATATGTCGTCAACCTTGAATTTGGCCGCAGACATCTATAAATTTGACTTTTTACTTGAAATTTGAGATTTTTGACCTTAAAGATATCTTTAATGTCAAATTCAGGGTTGGTACGGAGGGGCTCAAAACTATCCGAATTTTTCCCGTCGTCAAAATAATGAGTTTATAGGGGAGAAGTGTCACAATGCGCCCTGTTCGTAAATGCACCAAACATATCTTAATATATCTTAATACCTGGAGGTGTTACAAATATTTTATTTTATTTTCAAAAATTGCCCATCTCTAAAACATCTTTTTCCGGTACGCACAAGTGGGAGTCAACATTGATGTTGGTCATTTTCCGACTACTTTTTCGAATTGCAATGGTTTCTTTAAAAGAGTGCGTCTACTGTTTTTATCGCCTAAAAAAATCCTACAAAAAGTAGCATTAGTTTTAACGTTTGAATCATACAAAATTAATATATAGGCCTCAAATAATTGAATTTTCACTTAAAACGTTTCGGCTTATTTCGGTGTAGATGAAAGCGGTTTATGGTGAAGGCAAACAGACAAAGGAAGAAGTAATGTAAGACCGTAAGACATTTTATGACCGTAAAGACGAATGGAAACTGTAAACAAACAATCGAAGCAGAACCGAGGTTCTGTTTGAATGGTGCTATCAGCGCTCACGAGCTGAAACGGTAATGTGTTTTGTTTAAATGTGAAAACGGCATTGAAATGCAAAATACCAATGATCGTGGCATCATGCTGACTAGCTCGTAAGATATTTTCTGTTTTGCCACTAGCTAGCCATTTCAGGCAATGAAAATGGTGTTGCTAATAAGACCATAACAAACCAATCCAGAAGTATAAAAAATAATATATTATTGTACTTTATAACACTACATTATCGAACTCGTAGCTTATCCCCACACAAAGAGGCACAATACCCACATGTCCTGCCTTCCAACACGACAATACACTACTTTGTATTTAGTGGCCGCGAATAAACTATTTGGAATATCCAGAATCGATTGTCGCTGCTAGCAAGATCACCATGCGCATGCGCAGATCACTATGTCCATATTGTATAACTAGCCACACCCATGCCCCGCTCTTTAATGTGACGTCATACGTCACACCCCACGCGGCCCGGCTCCTATTGGCTGACGGGCAGGCAATCCGAAATATAACATGCACTTGGGAATACGCCACCGGGGCCTAATCGCGTGGCTGCAGTCCAGCCCGGCACGTCCAGTACGTTTGATGTAATTGGTGGTTTTCGGACCGTACCAACCGATTGAGCATGTCACGCCCTCCCTGATTGAAATTCGAATCCTGGCGACGCGTCACAAGATGACAAGTCGCGATGGTGAGTCACCGAAAGGCGAGCAAACAGAAGAAGAAAAGTAAGTGCAGACTCGGGCCACTATGCAAAATGAGTTAGCCAAGAGCAGCGATAGCATTACCAAAAACCGAGTTGAGCCAGTGAGAACAGCAGTACACCAGCAGGACTAAAAACGTAACCGTTGCGTCGCACGTAAAAACAGGCGCCCCACAAAGACAGAAACTATCTGCTCAGCACTCACCTCCACAAACCCAGTGAAGCGCACTACGTCACTACTCAGTGACGGCGTACCAGCCCGCCAGGCAGCCGTGTCGCTGCCCGACACTCGGTCCCCGTAGGTGACACCGTACGGCCGTCAGCCCCACCCGGCCCTCAGCACAGCGCGGCCACCATCGATCGACTGTTTACGACGGCCGGCCGGCCGGCGGCCCGATCTGGCATCGCGCTGCCAGACAGCGGCGGCGGCCGGCCAGGGCGGATCCGGTCGCTGACGTGGCCGCCTCTGATTCGTCGCCGCCGCCGCCAGCCGGCGCTCAGTCACGGAAATAAAGCGGTCGGCGCTGAGGTAGCGAGCAACGTCCAAGATTCTCGGAAGCCAGCGGCTAGCAGACACAGGCCGGCCGAGATCAGAGCTGTGTTCGCTGCACCACTAGTAGCGGCTAGTAGCAGCTAGTAGCGCTTCCGGTTTCCATGGTAACCGAGCAGCAGCCAATGAAAAGTTGGAAAAAGAGAAGGTTACTTATAAGCACCATGACGTCATCCATCGCCTTCGTAGAGGCTATTTCTGCAAGCGCAGATTATAGATTTCATAATTCTGCAATAGCAGAAGCGTCGAGAGCGCTTGAGGCCAGTTGCGGCGGAAGTTATTTTGTGATGGGGGCCAAATGCCCGACTGCGAGGGGAAGGGGTTCAGTCGGAAATATTCAAAGCCCAATTCTTTACATGCAACAACCATAGGGATTTTCCCGCTGAGGGGGAGGGGTTGAACACCCTCCCCCCCCCCCCCCCTGTCCATGTCGGCTCCTGTGAGACGTTGAGAAAAAAATAAAAATAAATGTTCGAAAGCTTGTCGAAAATCATTTCCATAGTACTTCGGTCATTTTTTTACTCAGGTAAATATTGAGGTCAGCAGAGGTCATCGAAAGTAAAATTTTCCGAAATAAGGTCTTCTCAGGAATTCTGGCCATTATCTCGGGAACTATACTAGTTAGGAAGAAATAAAGAAAGCAACAGAAAGCCCCTGAAACACTCTTTCGCTAGGGTGTCAAATTTGACCTCAGTTTAACACTTAAAGCTCTAGGGGTCATCAAAGATCAAAATGTTCGTTTTGAAGATAATTGTTTTTTCACGAATTACTTTTTGACTAATAATGTTAGGACAACGATTTCGACACCATCGTGCTTCTGTCGTCAAGGCGCATACAATCATATACATGCTAACCTTGAAAAGTCGATTTCGAGATTTTTTACCTCAGGTAAAGGTCACCTGGTGGCCCAAGAGGTCACGTTGGGCCATGCTGTATGAGTCGAAGCATCTTGAGAAAACAAACATCGATGCCATTTTCGCATTTCTATCTCATATCCATCAAAAGTTATTGGCTTTAGTTATGCTTCAGTGACCTCAGATGACCTCAGAGGACCTTTACAGGGTTAGTTGATCAAAACTCGCACTTAAGTCATCAATAATGTTCTATTTTAACATCATTCTGAATAAATTAGACTGGTCTCAAGCGTAAAAGGGTACTGAATTTTCCCCCATTGGCTTATAATGGGCAGGACACGAAATTTGCCTGACCTGGTCACCGACATAAAACAAACTGAGTTGGACGATTTGTAGGTGCTGATGCCCTTATACAATCCTAAAAGTTCCATATCAATTCCTCAAACACTGCCGCCGTGGTACGACCGCAAACTTTTTTGGAAGTGAGGTCACTTCACATGACCTGGTGACTTGACCTGGGATGACCTGTGGTCAAGATTTTCAGAAAAGGCGCGAGAAGGATGTGTGATAAGTTGTGGCAAATACGGTGGCGCGCAGCTCCGCCATTCTTACTGCCTAGAATTGAATTTCACGCATTTGTATTAAGGTCTTGACCTTGGGCCACCTCAGGCCAGGTCACCAGGTCAGGTCAAAGTACAAACATGCGAAATAACCATTTTGCAAGTTTGTGGTTGTGCCATGGCTATAATTTTTAGGAGATCCGTTTCAAAGTTTCCGGATGATATGAAGGCTCAGGTGTCTTAAACTTGTATATCTCGGATTGTTTTTTATATCGGTGACCTGAGGTCAGGTCAATTCCGTGATCCCATCCTCCCATTATAAGCCAATGGGCAAAAATCCATATCCTTCCTATTCAATAGAAACGAATCGGATCAGGCCAATTCTTTCAGGATGATGGCTCCTTAGCCCATTCTTGATATATCAGTTGCAGCTTTTGACCAGTGATTCCCTGTTAGGTCACCCGAGGTCACGAAAACTTATTTGCCAACAACTTTTGATAGATGAGAGATAGAAACGTGCGAAAGGCACCAATGTGTTCTTCTAGTCACGGCGCATCGACTGGTATGCGAGGTCAAATTTTGAGATTGACCTGAACAGGTCAACGTTGGTATGATTCGAACCGCCTTGACGAGAGAAACACGATGACGTCAAAATAATTGTTCTATCTTTATTCCCAAACTATTGGCCCGATGTCAAATATGATGGCACGCTTGCGAAAGAGCGTTTCTAGCCGGATTACCCCCCGGATCCACCAGTGACCCAGGTACTCTGCGTAATCGAGGCAGTATGAAGCGGAGTCCTCGGAGTCCTAATCCAAAACAATCTGACCTTGAATGACCTGATAAAAATGATATGACTGGTATGACTTGAATGTAAGACATAAATATTGAACTGAGGGAAACACGATCAGAACAGTTTAGTATTGATTCTTGACCAGTTTGTGAACGATTGTGTTTGTTTTTCTTTTCCACGTCCCATGAAAGCCGTGTTCGAGTGAGTTGGAACAGCCCACCATGAGCAAGGTAAATGTAGCGCCGAGCGCGGCAGGGCGCGGGGGGAATAATATAGAAATCGAATGGCTTAAAGGAAACGTCCCATCTTCATAATGGGAATTGAACTGAGATAGCAGTTTTAAAGCCCGTTTCGAAATACCAACTTTTAGTACCCTCATTATGGTTGTAAACACTCTTATGGCAAATATGTCAATTTTTTAAATCTGGAATCTCGGTCGTAATTACAGGTCTTACAGGTCTTACAGATATTTCTTCATATGGAGACTTTCTTGTGATATATTGTATTGCTGTAGTGTGATGCTCTAGCAAGCAAATCATTTTCGGTTGGTTTCCCCACATAGAATGCGTTTATATTGTGTATCATCCGCGCCACTTTCGGTTTCAGCAGGATACAAAAAAATATGGTTTTAGGATTGGCGAGTCTATGCAGATCAATTTTGATAATTTCTAAAAACATACGTTTTTGGCAAGGAAATCTAAAATTTAGGAAAACTTACTCAATTTTATTGATTTTCACATGTGATTACCCCGATTCAATTACAATTTCTCCTGGAAGGTGGGACGTTTCCTTTAAAGGGAAATAATGACATTTTACCATAACCATGGAGTTAAATAGTTGAATAGGGAATATGATGTAAAAGATATTGTATATTTCTCACATTTTTCATGCAACACCACTTGTCAAAATTTAGAGCCGCGACGGTACTTGCCAAGTACTTGACATAATTTGAATTTCCAAATGATTTCACAGCCATCACAAAAGTGACTACGATGCTTCTGAAGCATCCAAATGATGTGAATAAAATCGTCAATTTCCTTCTAACTCATTTTATTTTCAAAACAACATTTGATATCCATATCTTAAATTAGATGAGTCCCATGTCCACTCATTCATAACATTAAGTAGCCCTCTAAAAAAAAAACTGACTGCACCGACAAACAGTTGATTTTACGATGTTTTGAAACACACAAACTCACTAAACAATGAAAGCATAAACATCAGCGCAAAATGATTTGAAATGAATGAAATGAAATGAAATGAAGCGCATTTTTTTATTTTCTATCAACCAAAATATTTCAGGTGCCTGGTACTCGATGTTAATACTGCGCAACTCGCATGTAGGTGAATCGGGTAGGCACTCAATTATAAAAGAAAATGTATTCGCGTATTAGGGCTTTTGTTATCTTTCTTGATGCGCTTGGGACATTTGTGACCTTCAACTTCCCTATCACGTTATATAGTAACCCGTCTGTTTGGTATCGACCGTAAAAGTATCAAAAGCGCCAGTTATCCTCCCTCCAAAAAGTAGCTCTAGGGATGGACCAAGTCAGAGTGGGCGATACCGTAAAATCGAATAAATACTTATTTTCCAAACACCACGCTTCTTGTAAGGGAAACGTTTTCTTAAATTCGTTTAAGTATATTCCATAATTGTTATACCACACAGAGTAGAAAAAATTCGCAAAAAAATAAAAAGGTCAATATTTTTCTTAAAAATAGCCTTTCGTCCAATAAGCTGCTTTTGTATATCAAGGCAATTCAAACCTGCATAAAGAAAGGATGTGCTCGAGGAGATAGGGAAAATACGATGGTATTCCGGAAACGAATGGACATCACATCGTGGTATGGGTTAAATTAAAAACATGGAAGATGAACGTAACGCATTAATGGATAGTTATTGTTAGGCTTCTTTTGTAAAGCGCATTGATATCGGGCTTGTGCTTGATCGGAATCGATACCGATTTTATATAAAGAAGTTGGAACCAATGCCGATTCCTATTACAATCAATATTTCGTCAGGGGAATTGAATCCGAATTCGATCCCCGGGCGCCTAAAAAAACTTGATTCCAATTCCGATTCCTTTGATACCGGAAACCGGTTAGATTAAACTTTAGCTTGATCAAAATATATATATCATCCATACATTTTACGCAAAAGACAAATGACACGAGTAACAAACAACATTGATTATATCACTCAGGTATAAATAGACAGATTCACAAAGCACACATCTGGTAGATAGAGATAAGAATAGTCGCTATCGATATCTGTTTCAATTTAGCCAAAAGCGTTTGTGTAAATCTGTGATTTTTTACTCTTGAGTGTGGCAAACGACTGTTGTGGTTTGATAAAGAAACGATAACGCCACAAGAACGCCACGACACAGGCACTTTTGAATGTGCACAATATCTGTCAGCAGATAGCGTTCAACATTTTCGAACCGAATACAATTTGCCCTTACATGACCTTGAGAGCCTTAAGAATTGGTATAAGCTCAAATTTAACGACAGTATGCGATAGGGAATTTGGGGGGATTTCTATTGTTTTTTTCCGTTTCTTTCTAGCTATCATAGTTCCCAAGATAATTGGGGGTTCCTATAGCGATTTAAGATGGTTCCAGCTACTCGTAACATGGAAAATTGAACTTTGGTAACCTCTGGTGACCTAACTATTGACCTGACCTATAATTACCTTGTATAATTTATATATTTCATCTTTGTCTTTATCTACCTCGTCGTTTATCTTATCTTGTCCACATCCTATTCACCTCAACTTAAAATAAGTGGACTTCAAAGTAAAATAAGTCAACTTCAAATTAAAATAACGAATTTCGTATTAAAATTATACAATTCAAATAAAAATAAGTCAATTCCAAATTAAAATAAATCATTTTCAAATTAAAACGATCGAGCATGTACGGTTATGCCTGGAAAGACTACTGCCGGTGGCGTTGATTTTGGCCCCCACTCAGGTTTTTCGTAAATAGCGGGGAAACGGCGGCGCTATGAGCCCCAAATGTAGCACAGCTACTGAGCCATCCACTGGATATTCATCCATACTTCGTAAAATATGGATGGACCTTGAGCAGGTCAGGTCATCAGACCAGGTCACGTCTCATATCTCGATTTTATGTTTGCACTCGTGCCACAACCTCAGCTTTTTACCGAGAGATTTGACCTTCATGATTTGACAAGGTCATAAGTACCTAAAATTCGTGTTTCTCTGATTTTTTATTTCTATGACCTGAGGTCAGACCAATTTGCTGACGTTCCCTTTTCTAAATAAGTCAATGAGAGAAAGTTCAAATGCTTCTATTCAAAGGGTAGTCTGGATAGGTTTCGAGAAGTCCATTTTTTTAGGCCTCATGCTTGTGACATTCTTGATGATCCAAGTGTAACATTTAGGGGGCCACAGATAAAAAATGTCAAAAAACCTGAGTGGGTAGAAATCAATGGCCCCGGCAGTGCGCAGGTTAACACTAAGCTCAGTCTTCCAGGCACGCTTATACTTACCGGAGCATATTTAATTTCAAATTCACTTGTTTGAACTTGGAATTGACTTATGTTAAATTTAAGTGAACAGTTTTAATACGAACTTCAGTAATTTTAATTTGAAAGTTACTGACTTTTAATTTGTGGGCGACTTATTTTAAGTTGTGAAAAAGGTGTAGTCAGTTAGACGAGTTATCTAACGCCGTTTGCCGCTTGTCGCTTCTTTGCGTGGTTTTCGACATATTTGGGGGGCGAAAATCAGCCCCCCACCCCCACCGGCAGCGGTGTTCAGCACGAACTCCCGGCAGTGCGCGGATAAAATATTATTCTCCTCAGCTTCACCATTGTAATAAATGCTTGATTTCTTTTATCTTATTTGTAGGGAGAAGGTACCCCGGATGAGACAAAGCATGGGGAGCAATTTGCTTCTTTAGTCAGCACGTTTTCTAACAACCTGCCCGATGAGTAATGATTGAAGCATCTAATGTAGATAAATGCTAGAGGTTACATATAGGTTATCATTGTCTTCTCAGGACCTCCTACATCCTCCATATCACCATGATGGAGGGCGACAGTGGCTGGTTATTATAGTGTGCAGTAGGGTGTGTCTCCAATCGCGCCAATCCTCCAAGTGCCCACATGATTTAATCATATCATATGGATTTTATCATATGGACGCTGCAGATTTGGCCCCACTATGAGAGCCTAGCAACGTGCCGACTTTACAGTTGATCCTCCGTCCGCCAGATGTCAGCAGGGTACTGACCGTCAGGTCGGCGGTGTGCCCGGTCTCAGCGTCGGCAGCCGAGTGCAGGCGTCGCTTCTTGGCCGCCGGAGGGGAGACGCTCGAGCTCGGGACGCTGCTTGTGGCCGCCGCGGAGCCCGATGCTGACATCTATGGTCGCTGAGGCCACACGGGACGCAGAGACTCGCCACCCGCCGCAGCTGAGAGCCTGGGGACACGCCGGACGGATGCCGTTCAACAGGCCGGGCAGGTGCCGTTAAACACGCCGGGCAGGTGCCGGTAAACGGGTCACTCACATCAAGGCCGATAAAGTCGCAACGACACATTACTGCCACATCAGCTGCGTACTTATAAAACAGCTGATTTGATAGCACTCGGTCCGGTCAGTTTGATATAAACGGTCTGTTTGAATTATAGCACGGAGTTCATTAGCATTTTTGCTGGAGCACAGGTAAAGTTGGGTCTATAACATATAATTGTGTATATA
>JARFNZ010142858.1:0-10381 GCA_031763405.1 Balanus nubilus
CAAAGTTTCACGTCGTTATCTGTCATCGTTTTGGAGCTATTGTGAAAACCCGGGAGGGGGGGTAAAATTTACCCCCCCAGCGGGGCGCGGGTTAAAATTAATAATGCAAACTCATAAACTCATCAATCAATAATAGCACGGATCACTTTCCGTTCAAAAGGTTTTATGATGCATACAAGAAGATGAAGACAGAATTGCTACACTTAAATTACTCAGGCATGATTAAAGCGAGTTACTAAGACGTTTTGAGAGTTCACTTTTACGACTATCATCTACAAAGCATCCACACACACTTAAAGGTATTACGATGAAACAGGTTGGCTAGTTGGCATGCGGAGCGTGGACTGAACTTCCTTAGCGTACATTTCGTTTACGAGCATGCCCCTATTCCGCCCAAGTTAGTGTGTGGCCCCACCTCACTGCCAGCCGCCGGCCCTGTTCGGGCCTCCGCTGAAACTGCTCACAACAGCGCGTCCCCACCAACCAGGACACGCCGGAGGAAGCTGCGACCAGAGGTCGCCGATGACGTCATAGCATGCACAATTAGCTACCAGGATGCGGTCTGAGTGGGGGACAGTGCTGCCCTTGGAAACAGCCCCGCCGAAACGCGTCACTTTGACGTCAACAGCGCTCATTTACTCCACATTTATCACGATTATAGTAAGAACGAAATCCGGCATACACTGTGCGCTCCCACGGCCGTGGGTGCCGCCGGATTCAGCCGTCGAGCGGCATTACCATCGGCAATATGAGTGTAATTTACCAGTGCAGGTCGTTTGAGAGCGTGCTGCGAGGGCGGAGGGCGGGGGCCGGTGTCGATATCTCCATCTGGGACACCGCGGTGCCAGCCGGCCGGCGGCAGCCTCCCAGCGGGTTCAGCCCTCAGTCGGGCCGCCACAGATTATTAGAGGCGGTAAGCTGGCGCCCCCTGCCGCCCGGTGGAGATTTAGAGCGCTCCTCTTCCGCGGCGGGGGGCCGGGCTGAGAGGTCACCAGGTTCACCGGCGCGCCGATCTCGGCCGGTCACGTGATGCGGCGTCGGCGCGGCCCAGCGAGGTCACGTGACCGAGCGCCGGCCGGTCGAGCGGCTCTCGTCGATGACGGGTCGGTTTTAGAGGCGCTCGGCCGTGCGTCGGGGCACGCCGCTGTACGCCGCCGGCACGCCGCTGCACGCAGCACGGTCATCCATCGGTCAGTCGGCCCGACTCTGACAGCAGAGTGCCCCGACCCGACGGTCAGCAGGCAGCATTATCCAGCCAGAGGATTGAAGGGTTTTTGCTCCGGTCAAATTTCCATCCCAAACGCGCTGCTGAGACGGGCGCCAGGTGTATGTTTGGTTTCGGCAAGGAAGACGAGCGTTTGCGGGGAGTGGTGCCGCGCAGGGGAGAGAAATTCGAGCACGTAACTCTTGCTGTGCTACTTGTATGAAGATGCGCTTTATCATACACCGCTGATATGCATTCGGTCATATTTTCGGCTTTTGATGTTAACAAGGAGTGGTCAGGCCCGGCACTGCAGCCGAGAGAAAATGATTTGCGAAGAGCGGTATAATCGGACTGCACACCAAGTAACGGTGGATTGGGAACGTATTGAGCTGACCTAGTTCAAGAAGAGATCATTAATCATAGCTATGAATAGAACACGGTTTGAAATATTGAACATTGTATGAAGGGCTCAGTGAACTGCTTGACACGAGTAAATGTTGAGCTCATGAGCTAGTTATCACGAAGAGGCACAGAAGGTAAAACCGAAAGATATTAATTGAACTGTTGTTGAGGGACAAGTAATTATGATACATTTGTCTCTTCGTGTTTTAAGTGTAAATCATTCGTTCATAAAACGACGTTAACATAGGAAGGCACTGTTAGACTACAAGGAAACTTCTTTTACGAGACCTTGATCTTATGGGAACGTAATTATGAAGAACTTGGGAATTCCAGCAGATTAACACGCTTATACTTATGTGTCATTTCGTAAGTGAAACCTGGTTAAGCATGTATTTTAAAGAGTCTTTAACTGCTTCAGATTCTGTGTTTCCCAACATCTCGCCTTACCGCACAATAACTTCTGATTTTGGCGAAGGTCACTGTTCCCAAACCGGATTCAAGACATCAACATGGTTCCAGGTATTTAATGTCCATTAATCGGTATATTTTCCGTGAATTAATGGGCGAGGGCGTAATTTTCAAACATGTCTTCCCAAGTCAATCATCCTAGTTTTAACAATGTACCATCAAAGAGGCTATATAGTGACGCTAAAATAAAATTCATCAGCAGACTTGAAGTCCATCATTGTATTTTTTCACGTGAAGATCGTCGCACACTTTTATGGTTCAAACAACCAGTGACATCCATTTTGTTGGACATTGCGGGGCTATCTTGCAAAGGTGAATGTTTATCAACCTTGAATTGTGATCAGATCAGTGGAACAGATTTGCAGACAGCAAACGCGACAAGGCTAACAAAGGAATCCTTCTTTGTCTCCGTACCACAGCTAATTACAAGTCACATGGGCGTGATGCCCTCCTCCAAACCACGGAACATTGTTGGGGTCCACGCAGTGAAATTACTAGGAACCACTGCAACAGTTCGCATCCTACGAGAGATGCAGAGGTGAAAGGCGCGAAGACGACCACTAGAACACCTACTAGAACACCTGTAATGCAGACAAGTCGGCCAGCAGCGGCGTTACGCTAATGCAATAAACGTGTACCCGAGCAATACCTTGGACAGCAATCTGCTAATAATCGGGATCATAATCCTGTAAGTTACCAGTCCAACGTCGAACGTCATTTTGGCTGATCGATTGACTTGTAATGACCGACGTCAACGTCCCTATGCTCGGAGTCTGGCAGGAGACCGCACAGGTAGTCCCTCCAGGACCAGAACACTGCACGACCATCATCAGTCATATTACAACCCTGACAGATCATAAGACGACGGCGAGAAGGTAATATGTACTGTGTACTCACCATGGAGTGCCCCAGGTACTCAGCGGCGTTGTCTGAAATGTACAGCAACTTCCCGTTCTGGGTGGTTACCATCAGGAAGCCGTTGGTAGCCTGGGAAAAACGGAAAACTGTGATCATGGGAAACACAACTTACATGTGAAATCAAGTTTTAAGATACTGTGTAGAATGATTAAGTTTATATCGTTAATACACAAGGCTAACACACAAGAACACGAGAAAGGGTAAACATGTACTGCGTTTGTGAAGAGGAGTGTCGGTTTCATCAATGTTTAAAATGTTTCAATACCTCATTGTAACTATTTTATGTTATAATGTTAAGTGTTCAAGAACACCACATAGTCTTCCTTCTGTATGCGAACTACAAAGCAGAACACAAACTACTCAAAGCCCGGAACCAAACCAAGCGCAATATCGACCAAACAGTTTCAGAAGACGTATTTCCCGGTTACGAGAGACATTGCTCACGGTTGCCTTTCACGGCTGACCAGAGATCACTGGTCACTGATCAGTGTCCACACACTTGCTGACACAACCATTGGTCGGGGACGGCTGAGTACACGCCGCTGTAGCCGCAACATTCTGCCCACGACGGTAGCGGCAGGTAGTGCAGGTAGTGCACTGGCGGCATGACGGCCCTGGCTGAGCGTCACATTTCAGCCAGTCAGCCGTGCCTCTGGCTGCGCTGGCTTCACTGGCTCCACGGCCATGTCCAGAGTGCCCTGATGGCTGCTGTTTTGTCCGGGTGTGTGCAGTGCGGCTTTCATCCCCGCCCTGATGACGGCAACACTCAGCAGCTCGGCGTCAGTCAGCGGCATTCAGCCAGAGGTGGCCAGTAGCCGCTCTCGGCCGCACCACTGAATGGAGCGTGTCAACAGTGATTAATTCTCCATCGACGCATTGAAAGCCGCGCCACCTGCAGAACCACTGCACGATGCTGTCCGGCCACCCGCTCCGGGCATGAATGTGTTTTCATCCATCATTCGCGCGGCACCTTGTCTCGCTAAATCAGGCCAACACGAGCAGAGGTGTTACGCAATCCAGCTGTGTAATTTGGACGGACTAACGAGATGAACTCTAAGCTCGCATGGATAGAGTTTACGAATTGAATTATCTCTTTTTTAAAGCAACTGCATTCCGAGTACGTTACAAACCAAGGGCAACAAACTGGCCACGATCAACAAAAACTTCTAGCTGCAGAACGCTGCTTCAGCTTCCGAGCTAAACCAGCATCATTGTTTTCTCTGCAGAGTTTTCAGTGAGCATTCCTCGTTCTCCGATCGCCTCTAACCCCGACGGCGGGAGGAAAGGTCGACCACTCCGGACACTGGACCCAGCCGCGTGCCAGAAAGCAAAAACGAATAACTTCATAAATTAGGCATCTAATTAGGATGAGAAAACACACGCACGGACTTCACTGTTTGATTTAATATCGGCGTGGAGGATTTATTCGTGTCGGCGGCCATGTATATGCATGGCTCAGGTCACGGGTCAGATCGGCTGTAATGGGCTGATTATTGAAACGGCGCCCCCAAAAAGCGGCCACTGGTGCTTTATGCCGGCTGGCCGGTATAATGCCGGCGGGAGAGCGGCCGACCTCTGCCGGGCAGATGGAGCTGCACACCGCCACAGGGAGATGATACAAACAGACCACACAGGATACAGGACTGAGAAATCAGACTATTGGCATAACGATATCGCAGAGAGTCAGCTGATAGAGGTATATGTACTAGAGTCACCTGACACTTTCTGATAGTAAAATACGAATAACATATTATTACATTACAAAATATCATAGGAGACTAATCACAAAAACGGCATTCATTTTGCGTGTATTCCAGAAAACGTTAACCCGTATACATGTCCAATAGGTTCGCCACAATGCAAAGGCCTAGGAGATCACTGAAAACGTTATCCACAACATAGACCCAAGAGCCATCACAGATTGCGTACGTACTATCTAGCAAAATGAAAAATCTTCGAGTTTTCCCGATGCTAAACATCTTGTCTAAACATGCGGTTTAATACTTTTTCTTTTCTGCCCCAATCAACACTCAATCCCTCTGTTGTTTGCATATCTTTCAACGGATTTCGCCGCGACAATATTCCAACTGAACATTCCTGCCGCTCACTAGACGACAAGTTTCTGCGTAAGCCAGCCAACCAGTCTCAGCGTAATCCAGACGTACCCGCAGCGAGACATCATACGTGCCTCGTCCCAGACGCCGGACCCGTGCCCAGACAGCCAGAGTGTCTGCCTTACAGAGAGCTCCAGTAACACACTGAGACCGCCACGTGTTCCATGTCCCATATCCGGGTTATTATGAACGGCCGCCGGGCTGAGTCGGCGATTACAGCCGATTTACGGCCTGCAGGCTGGCCGAGAGAGAGAGACGTGTGCAGGTCCGCCGCGGGCTCTGTCTCAAACACCGACTCTTTGCATATCGCACCGTAAACTGGCCAGGGTTGTAGGCGCTCGTCCTCGCCGCGCCGCGCCGCGCGACCATCTCGTGTTTTGTTTCACCCTGCCGCCCGGAGCCATGACAACGTGCCACGCCGGGTAAGTGGGCCCACACCGGGTACCCTTTTGTTGGCCGGCCGCTATGGGCGGCTATAAATCGCTGTGTACAAAGGCGTGTGTCCCGAGGCCACCGCCTGCAATTTGTAGTGTTGGCGAGCCGGCCCGTGGGTAGGCGAGGAGACTGGCCCGGTGACTTCATCAGAGAACATGAACGTATCTCAGCCGGCCGAGCTGTGGAGCGGGCGACTTCAACGGAGCACAAGCGCCTAGCCGTCAGAGCACATGAACGTATCTCAGCCTGCCGAGCTGTGGAGCGGGCGACTTCAACGGAGCACAAGCGCCTAGCCGTCAAAGCCACATGCGGGACGGTGGCGTGGATAGAGACACAGAAATAAGAGCAACTAAGCAGGCGTGTAAATAATGCTGAACTTACCTTTGAGAAGCACAGAGGTGGGGGCGGTCGCGCCTCCGGTTCCAATGACTTGAAAACTGAAAAAGAAAGAGAACATATGTAAGAGTCGTAAACTACAGCCTCCACGATCAGATGCTCGCAGGTGAGTAATAGAGGATTCTTACAACCAGCGACACGACAGCCTAATCCTGGTACATGTAAAAATCGCTCAGATTTGATCAGCAAACTGATTCTGACAACAAGTCTGTTCCAACCAACAGCGAATGGTGCAGTGTCGAAACTGCGACGACGTGTAAGCTTCTTACAAGCGACAGGCTTTTACCCTGTTCTTTGAGTCATATAGTCATAGACAGGCTTTTACCCTGTTCTTTGAGTCATATAGTATCGGGACAGGACGTTCCAGTCGTCTTCTGCTGAGGCCCTGGCACGCTTCAATATACGGCCATCTCATGGAATAACAGCATGGAAGAGTAAAGAAAACAATTCCAAGAAATAACACGTGATTATGCTTCTAAGGTTATTAATTATTGCTTCGCTGAAGCTACACCAGCCAAATCAAGCCATCAACGTGGGTCACAAACAATAATCACCACATTTGGTGAGAAAAACTCTGAACCATGACATTACTGAAGACAGAGAGCCTCAGTTAGCACATCCAGGTAATAGATAAACTGTTGTCACTCGGAGATCGATTTGGTTTATATGGCCTCATCAGTCTCCAGCGACGACAGAGATAAATCGCGCCTGCCCTGGCGATGTCCTGTCGCAGAATGGTGCCATACATCACCTCTAGCCGTCCCCGCCGCCAAGTGATAAATTCGGCTCGTTGGCAGACGGGCACTAAACCAGCCATATATCATACTAAGAGCACCGGTAACCGAGATAAGCCGTACACAGCGGACTGTTCAGATGTTCGGCTCTGTTCGACGTTACTCAGCGGTCAGTGGCATTGTTCGCCCGTAATGTTCTTCCGAAGGGTTGTATTCTGCTTTTCGAGCTGCACTTACGCAATGTGTAAGGGAACAAAAAAGTAATTGCACCATGATCAAACCAAGTTCCAGCAAATCTAAATCATATCTAAAAATGAAGGTGTGAGCGACGCAGATTACAAGCTATGTAACCTTTAACACACGTTCTAGTCTCTAACCCGTCTCTAGCCCGTTAGCTGCAAACTATGAACTATGTGAGCTCACAATGATCTGCCGTCCAGGGTCTGTGTAACGTCCGTCCCCGTCCTCGGGACCGGTAACCCCCACCCCCTCCCCCTCCCCCTCCCCCCACACTCCTCCTCCGCTTGGGCCGGTGACCGGTCAGGGCGCGCGTGCCGACCGGTCGGCCGGCCGACTGTACGGCTGATGAGCGCAGCACCAATCCATCACGGCCTGCGCACCGGAATAGCTGGCCGAAGACGTCTGTCCGCCGCCTCGCCGCTGTCCCACCGCTGATCCATCGCAGTCATTCTCTCCCCACCGGGCCTCACAGAGTCCGGCGCGGACCCGCCGACACAGGCGAAGATGCGGGGAGCACGCGCGTCACGAGCGCTCGAGTAACGGGCACACCCCGCGCAGGAAAAAGCGCCACCTCTTGGCACCAGCCGCCTTGTCATTAGCTGGTGTACGAACAACTGACCAGCTCGAAAATGAACGGCTTGCCTTTTCAATTATAGTTTCAATCATGGGCTTGAGCGTTAAGTGTCCTCCGCGTGAAGGCTGGTCGGCGTTTTGCAATCTGTGTTTTTGTTGGTTCGTCTGTTGTTGGACGATGTTTACATGGCAGGATCATTCTCATTTGCGGTATCAGCCTCTTGTTTCCAGTTAAGCAATGGATCGAGCCGAACGTACACACGCTACGCACACTCAGCGCAGGGTCGCATGGTCACAGAGCTGACAACAGCCGGTCCGCTATGTTGCAATGTGCGACACAAAAAAGTGTTGTGTAAAAAAGCATGCCAGGCTATGGTCGTTTGGAAGGAAGGCAGACATGGCAGCGGCCACACCTGTTACACAGGATTCTGTAGCCGGGGGGACAGGTTTGATCAGAATAAAAAGGCATCTTAGATGTGATAAACTCATAAAAACATGGCGGATCATGAAGCATCGAGGCAGAGCCTGGGCGGCTAAGCCGATGCTATGCACGGAAATGCTTACAAACATGTCGTGCTGTTTCAGCCGCTCTTGAAGAGCTATGCATAATCGCATGATAAATGGCTCAATTTGGGCCGCTGAGACGAGATGAAACGATAATCTGACTTGCATGTTAGCTGCGTGAGTTGAGCGCACTGCGCATGAGCACTACCAGGAAGTATACGTAGAGTAGCTCATGTCTGTAACAGTTGTACTTAACTTGACACCATTCCACCAGACGCATTTTGTTGTGTTGTCGAGACACCGTAGCATTTCAACCTAATTCAAATTTATTTAATGAGCATAAACAGCTTGTCAAATCTCTGGTTCAAATTTAGGTAGATTAATAAAAAAAGAGAAAACTCTCAGATAATTTTCCTGGTCGCATTTTGGATTACATTTGTTGCCCAACATCACATAAAATGGCCACATATTACAGCGCAAAATTATTAACCTTATATCTAGCTGAATTCATTAAAACAGTAATGCCGACAATATGTCATAGCGATTTTGCTCCGTCCAAACAATGAAATGATTAATGCATTTCGGTATAGACCATTACAACTTTTCCAGGCTCTTAAAACGAGAATGACAGCCACCAGGAGCTAAAGGTTGTAAATGGGAGCGATCAAGAGATGACGAAACCCGTCTCTCTGCGGGCGGATGCCGCCAAGATGGCCGAGATCCTCCCCTGTGAGATCACCCCGGAGACACACCTCTAAAAGCAGAGCAGGCTACCCCATCCGGCCGGCCCTGCCCCGCCCTGTTCCGCCTTGTGCCCTCGTGTCCCCCCCCCCCCCGCCCCCGCCCGTGTGGTGTCCTGCAGCTGAGTGCCCTCGGTGAAACACATGAACATTCTGCCGAGACAGCGGGCCGTCGGCGCTAGTCCAGCATGAGACGGAGGGTCGCGTTTCACCACCATATACCGCTACCCTAGGTCGGATTAGTGCGACGCCTGACAGCCGGGTGAAACAAGCCATGCCGCCGCCGAATGAGTAGCCGCTGACTCACGACTCCATTAATCCGGTGACTCATGACTCCATGGACGACAGAAGACGAGTCTGAGTCGATGCTCAGTGATATTCGGCGATATTGTTATGTGCTGTTCTAAGAGCCGTTTTTAGGCTAGTGTAAGTAATTAACGCGTTAGGTTCCGTGACTCAAACGTCAACACATTGAGCTTGGTGGCTACTGTGTAGCCAAGGAAAACGTAGCAGTTGAAATGGACGAAATAAACCATCGTTAAGTGAGTGGTCCATGATTTAAATGTCTCTACGCTGTCATTACCTTGCATGCAACCAAATAAATCAAGTCATTTGATCACCGTGGCGGAAACTACCCCACCGCCAATGACAAGGACGCTACCGCTCCTAATGTATGTTCAGTTCGGCTCCTCCGCCAACCAGACTGGCGTGTCCGGCATATCAGCAGCTGGTTTACTTTGACTAGACTCCGTCAGAGATGCCCTAAGCACATCGAAACACTCGTAACACGCGATGATTTGACGTTGGATTTTTTAGCCAAGCCGGCAGTCCGGATGGTTGTCAGGTTCCACACTGGTACAGTCTGCTAAGAGAGACATGCCTCCCGCCTCTGGACGGTCATGGAATGCCCTGAATGATGGACTCCCGAGGGAACTGTCTGCAATGTCGACCTGTTAACTGCCGGCAGTGCTCCCTCGGTTAGCCGGCTGTGCTCTGCACTTGGCCAGACATACATGTCGTCAGGACTTCCACGCTTTGTTCTCTATGACTCATACACCATATTCAATGCCTCCTATTCTTGTCTTCCAAGCATGACACGTCCTTCGCTTACGTAAAAGCCGATGCTTAGGCTAATTGTTAAAATGTCGGAAGGTAATTTTCATACATCAATTAAACACCTACTGTGCTTGAACAAAGCAAACGTGACTTACGAGTAAATCATTGATGGGTTTTGGAAGAGACATGTGGCTTATAAAGATATGCATGAAAGAGTTCTTCCCAATTTTTCTTGCACTTTTATAAAATATTTTTCACATATTTAAAGTACTATTCCATTGAAGCACGATGTTGCCTAAGATCACCGGCGGCAGAAATGATCTGTATCCGATCGCCTCCTCTCCTTTGTCCTCCTCGTTACTCAGCCTGAGCCGCCGGGCCCCGACGGACTGCACGGGCTGGCCGCTCGTTCTCGTTACCTGGACAGGTATGCGGCCATCTCCAAACCGATCAGATCAATACTGCAGAGATTCCCACGTTTTGCCGCGCGGCGGGCCGCCGGCTGCACACCGGCCGCGAATTACGTATGCGTCCGCGCCCGGCGCGGGTCACAGAGGTCGCCGGGGGCGGGGCGCGCCGGCCGCCGGCGGCGCTGTC
>JARFNZ010142869.1:0-10379 GCA_031763405.1 Balanus nubilus
GGCCTCTTTTCCAGAGTATTCGTGCCTTGGCCCCGCCTCTTTTCGTTGCCATGGTAACTGCTGTTATGTGGGTCATCGCGATAGGCTGTTGCGGGGCGCAGCTGTGTTGCCCTGCATTCCATCACATGCTATTTCTCACGACTCTCCCTTGTTTGTTATTTTGCGAGCTGAATGTGGCAGTTGCTTGTCTGAAGTTGGGTACTACTCTCCTGCCGCTCCGGCTCCGTTTCTATTCAGATTGTTTGTTCCAACTTCCCCTTCCCACGACTCTCCCTCTGTAGTGATCCAGCTTGCGTAACCCACCTGGCTTATCGGGTCCGGCTGTACTGTCCTCTTTGCACCCTGGGGATCTGGGACAATTGACTTCGCCGAATTTGATGGAATCCTGAATAGAACGTCCAGCTGGTTGGCTTAACTCGCTCTTCCGTTCTCACGACTCACCCTCCTGTTTGTCGCGATCTGGGCTGCGTGGCCCGCCTGACCTACTGACGTCGCTGCTGCTTGGTCCTGAATCCCTGTGTGCGTCACCGAATTTCAAATGCATCCTGGGGCTGAGGAAAACCGATTTGTCCGGGTCCCCCTGTTACCCTCAATAGAAAATTCCGAGCGAGGGCCGCAGCTGGCCGTGTTTTTTTTTCGGCCAGCCGGCGCTTCGCGTCTTACTGAGCGGCGGGCTTCCGCGGCGTTTTTTTCGATGTGACTACCGTCGTATCAGCAATACTTGCAACGGCCAAAAAAAGCAAAAGACGGGAGAAGAAAAAAAATGTAACCCCGTTACATTATGCTTTGCATGTGCAGTTATTTCAGGGTAATTAGTCCACGGATGACGGAGTGTTGCAGTGGTGCAGTACGGAGCGCCGCCGACTACCACTCGTCCGACCTGGGTTCGATCCCAGAAGCTTCACTTTTTGATTTACCATACACAGGCTCGTGGCTTTCTTCGACGAATGTCTGCAAAATGAGCACTGGATCAATCCATTTCCAAGTAGAATGGATACCACTTGCATTTTTTCGCCTTACATTGTTTCTACCGAGCGTGTTTCAGCTATGAACTAACATTGCCCAATCGTAACCGAAACCGTTACAGCATCACTCCGACGGCTTCTACACCCTTTGCCGCTGAAATTCGGCGCGTGATCATCCAAGGCGTCAGTTATAAAATACAGTTTTATAAGACCACCACCACCAAACACCTTTGACATAGTCATCATAAAACAACAACGCTAGCTTGCAAACAAGAAATATCTGTGTGTTTCCGAATAGCCGCCGAATTCGCTTGAACAGTGCCGAATTTGGTTGTTGCTATTTCTAAATAGCGTGCGGAATCTGTAAAGTCGTCTTGGCAATGCCGTAATAGCTTGCGGTAATTCCGAAAATGGAGCCTATTGCTGGAGCGCTGAAATTGAATGATATAGCGCTGATCGCTGAGAAGAGCCGCCGAAATGTAATGCTGTTCTGATACTGAGGGCTGCGGGATATCTACAAAGGATTTACTATTTCTAAAATGGGCGAGTATGCGCCGAATTTGAGCAGCAAAAGGTGTATTGGCCCGGCCGCTGAGCCAGCTATGACGTCACAGACAGCGTCTCTCGTCTCTGATTGGCTGGCGGCCACGAGCATTATGAGTAGACATGAAGGCTGACCACTCGTGTGATACTGTTGGGAAATGTGCGCCCGGGACACGATGACGTCACTACTCAGTCACTGGAATGAGTGTAGCATGACGGGCAGCTAGGCTGTGACGTGAAAACGACGTCACGGAACAAACAAATTTGACGTTTTTGAGAAGAAAGTGAAATTTTCTGGAAAGTGAAAATTTGCCCAAAAGTGAAAAATATTGCCTCTCAAGCGGCGCATAATACAAGACATGTTAAAATGAGCAACGAACCTTTTTCAATGTAATTCGCCTGCTGCTTTTGGTGTCGCCAAGTGTCAAACGTTAGAGGGGCGGAAGCGACTGCACAGTGTTCTAAAGGCGATGTAAGCTTAGTGCAAAACTCAAGCAGCAAATTGAGACGCATCGCCCCTCGGTTTTGATGCCCATGTCCGGTGACAGTTATATATGTGGCAAATATTTGTGCTTTTAAGGAGAGTCGATATGTTAGGTTTCGTGGGTAACATTTGGTGACAAATATGAGCGGCGAGGGCTGTTAGTTTTCCATATATTCTGAATACCTTTATAATAATAATTAACCCATCATTGGGAGGGGGTGGTTTTCGCCCTCCTAGCGAACTGTCCTAAAAACTAAACATCGAAATAACATTTCAACGCGAAACTTTCGAGATCGTATTTGTCATCAACCTGACACCTTCGTAGAAAATTGTTAAGAAAATCAGACGAGAACTTTTGGAAAAAATTGCGTTTTAGTGACGTCATGTCACGTGATTTTCGGTCTAAAATAGACGAATGTTTGAACGATCATAAAAACATCAAGTTTTAAAGCAAATTGCTAACAAAAAGCGGCAAAAGAAAGTAAATGAAAGTAAAAGTAAAATTTTCTACAAAATGGCTATCGGATTTTATAAATTTATTGTTTTTGACCCCTAAAAAATGATCGTTTTTTAATCCCAGTTCAAGGGGTCACAAACTCTGAAGCTTTAAAAACTTCCAAAAAACGCCGCGCGGGTTAAGGGAGTGTGCCAGTTTTGGATGATCAAAATATTGTTCTTGTATAATTATATATTTGCATGATAGTTGGCCACGACGCAATTTACATCCGAAGTTTAATTAAGACCTAGACGCAATCTTCGACTACGGTGTACAGTGGGCAATTACTTTCAACCCGTCCAAAACTGTTCAACCATTCTTTACTCGCAAAGCTGAAAGCAATCCTCCCAGCCTTACTTTTGGTGGACAGCTAATACCTGTTACAGACAACCTCAAGCATCTTGGACTAACCCTTTCAAAAGATCTCCGGTTTAATATCCACGTCAACGATATATTTAAAAAAATGAACACAGCTTTAAGTCCTATCTATCCACTAGCAAAATTTTCACACGTTCAAAACTTAGTAACCTGTATACTACTTACATACGACCCTACCACGGCTATTGCGACGTAGTTTTTGACGGACACATAACGACCCATGATGAACTTAGACTAGAAAGATGGCAAAACAGAATCGCAAGACTGACAACGGGCGCTCCCTTCAGAACTCCAACCAATAAACTTAGACTAGACATAGGCTGGGAATCGTTAAAAACTCGACGAGAAAAGCACAGACTAGCTCTCTTTCACAAATTGACTCACTTTCCGAACATACAGCCCAACTACATAAAACATATTCTTCCCAGACGCGCACAACAGCAACAACACGAAACCTCAGAAACGCCCACACTCGCACTTTGCCAGCAAACAATACAACATCCTTCCAAAAATCTTTTGTCCCAAAAACCACCAGGAAATGGAACCTTCTTCCCACCTCTCTCTCTCCGAGAGCAAAATATTACATCCACCTTCAAACGAGAAGTTGCCGAACTGCTGGGCTGCCCATCTCCCCCTCCCTATTTTTCCTTCGGAAAAAATGTTTGGGAATAGTCTCCACATGCAAATTAGAACAGGAACAGTACCATTAAATGCTTACTTTTATCAAGATCAAAAATCGGAATTATTTTCCTGTCCTTGTGGCTTCGGAACGGAAAACATTAAGTTTTTTGTATTTCATTGTACATTATATCGAACACTCAGAAATAAAATGTTTCGCAAAATTTCGGAAACACTTCGCGATAATTTTTGTGAATTACCTCTGGAACAAATGTTTGACCTTCTTAACGGCACATCACTTGATGTTGAGGGCGGCCGACGCGTCGCCGATTGCTTCCAGAGCTTCATTATAAAGGCCTTAGCGGTAAGGCAGGTGGCGGCGGCCGGCGGCGGTGTCACAGCACTACAGTGAGAGTTTATATGTATCGCCAGTGCAACATTGTACCGTGGCGGCAGAAAGGGTTGTTCGATTGTACTTATGTCACGTTTTTTTCGTTTTTTTTATTTCACTTTTGTGTCTGAACTTTTTTCACTTGTTCTATTTTTACTTTTATTTCACTTGTTTTTTTCCGTCTATGTATAAACATAATCATCAAGAGTGTAGGAGAGGCGCCTCGTTATAAGCTGATTGAGCTTTTGCGCCAATCCCGTTAACTTGTACATCATCATCATCTTGTTGAACTGAATACAATTTTCTCAACAATCTCAGCCGGACGAGCCGACCAGAACTGTACCTCAGCGTTTCCGCACTGGTTTTGTTGTTCAGGTTGTCAGGAATCCGTCTGGACTGATACAAGTGACGAAATCTTACTAAGCGATGAACAAGTTTATCTGTTTGGAAAACGTCGAAGTATTTTTCCAAACAGAAAAACCTATGTGTTCGTAACAAGCACTTCAATGTGTGACTGCTCTTGTATTCTCCGTGCTTGCTTCTATGATTGACAATGCAACAGCTTCCATGAAACTGTAGCGGGTCCTTCATCACGTCGTCATCACTCGTTCCCCGTGCACCGTCTCCTCCTATCACCGCCCGCGCGCCTCTGCACCGGCCTTCGCTCAGCTCACAGCGGCAACAGGCGTCACATACATGGTCAGCCGGCTCACTGTGTGCAAACAAACGGACAGCACCCTAACACTCGGCCACCGTTTGCTGCTCAGTGCCTCTGTCTGTGTCGCCGTGCCCAGCGGAGCCCCTCATGTCGACATTTTGTCGGCACCCAGGCCCAGTGGTCCAGGCCTCTACCGGGGACCGGTGAAGCGTGCAAGACGCGAGCGCGTGCCTTCGTCGCCCCCCCCCCCCCGCCCCGCCTCGGAGCTTCTGCCCCTCCCCTCCCCTGCTTCCCCCTGCTCCCCAATGTAAGCGGGACCTCGTAGGGACGCCTGTATCGGGTTAACCCCGATGGCATGTGCCAAGTCATGGGAGGTCGACCCCGCGCCGCTGCGGCCGGGGAACAACCGGCAGGGCTGGGGGTTGATTAGTATGCAGGAATGGAAGTCGGCGATCGGTAGCGATGTTGTCCGACAAGCCCGGTGAGGGCTGCGACCACAGGCTGTGGTTTTCAGTGTCGGTAGGAACTGAGTTAGATTCCTGGAAGTGTTGTATGTCTTGATGTAGTGATCGGCTCAACATTAATTTGGGTCGCTTCGATCATCGATGATGAGTTGGTGGTTTGTTTGCACCCTTGCCAAAACCCAGATATACTTCGTTTATAATTGTGTATGGTAGGTATGGATGTCTCATTCTCGTTTTGATAATGCTTCTGTTAAATTCCACTTTAGCTCCTCGCAACGGCATGCTCTTTTCCCCTTCTCCCGATTATCAGATCACTTGACCTCCACCATTTATCATCTTCTCCCTCTTCTTGTGATGTACAATTACACTTTATTGATCGTTTTACTTTTCTCATTTACTGCTCTTCCCACCTTATTGCATTTCATTGGCAGCTCTCGTCAAACCGCCCTAATATTCGCATTACACCGCCCACCAAAATACACCTCAACAGTCGCAACAAAATCCAACGATCAAACAAAATTCACTACTACTCATCCCTCCTGGCGCTCCGTCGCAGCCCTGCCGCACGGATCCTGCCACGGAGCCTACTCATCCCGCCTGGCGCTCCGTCACAGCCCTGCTGCACGGAACCTGCCTCTACCCCGTGACACCAGTTCCGCCGTCACGTCCGACTGGCAGGAACCGCGTGTGATGTTTGCTCTGGCCGTGTCTGGTTGGTACACATCGACAGGGGGGACCGGGTCCGCCGACCTCCACCCAACCTCCGGGGCAGTCGATGCTGGGTCCGTGTCCGTCTGGTAGCCTTCCTCGGGGTCTAGACAGTGCGGTGGCAGTGGCAATGGCGGAGTGCTGGCAAAACTGAGTGAACTAACACCAACGCGGTCGGTGGATATTATGAGATGTACTCTGGAAACATGTAGTAGACTGCTGCTCGCTGCAGCGACTGCTTGCTTACGTCGGAGGATAACGCTTCAACGAGGCAGCCGATGTTGTACCGTTGATACGTGATTGGTTATAGGTCACGGCTAAACAAATCATCAAAATGAGCAATAGCCATGTATTAAGCACCTCATTTGTCCCTGCTCTACCAACTGTGGAATGTAGCCAGCCTTCTTGCGTCCGTGTCTTTTACACGGAGACGTGTGATGCTGGTGTGAACTGATTTCGACTGCACTGAACTCGTCTGAACTGGACCGTTGCCCGCACTGTGTCACGAAGTTTGGGCCCACCGCTTTGTAGACTCCGCAGATTCTCGTCCGCAACTGATCCCTACCAGAGGCCTAATCTGGCTTTCGTGGCGACTGGCATACCGTGGGCCATCAACGGCAGATCCAGTACATCTGGAATGGGGCACATTTGGGCGACAGTCAGCAGAAACGGTAAACAAGTGCCTTGCTTCGCTAACCGCCAGAAAACAGACACCCTCTGTGTGATCAGGAGAGGTGCAAATATGTCAGATGGGGAACTGAGATATCTGCGATCATCACAAGGAGAGTGAATGAATCAACCAATGAAACTATTCCTCCACTTGAGCTCACAATGCAGGAAGCTAAGTGGAGCCGAGGGGCATACATGTTCAGTGTCTTGTGAGCTTGCCAACTAGCCAGCCGATTTTATTACCAGCACCAAACTTGTCCTCTAATGCGGGTCCCAACATCACATCCAACTCAGAAACATGTTGTTGACATGTTTGCTGCCTTTTTCGACTACAAAACCAGCTACGCCTCTACAAGTGCATATGTGCAACACACGTGCGCAACACATGAGCAACAGGTATTTGCATATCAGGCCCATAGAAATTTCCCCGTTGAGCTCGCTTATACAGCACGTGGTGTCGTCAGCGAGGAACCCTGGGATGTTGCTGTATCTCGATGGGGCGCTGCTGAATCAGATGCTGCTTAGCAATCATAAACAAACCCTTCTGTTACGACCCTTGTGACCTTGGAAAAAAATGATTTTCTGTAGAGGGGGGGGGGGGGGTTCGTCTGACGCAATGGAATAACGGTTATGGTGCGGTGGTGGTCCCTGAATGGACCGCCAGGGTGTGACTGGTATTTCCCAAGCTCCCCACGCTTCTCCATGTAACACTGGCGTCATATTGACCCGGTGGCCTCAGGTTCCTTGACCCTCACGCTTGTCTCATTGCAGCTGACCCCACTCGCCCAACGGACCCTTTTGAGCCTCACGAACCCTTCTGAACCCTGTGCACCCATTCTGACTGGAGATGAAATATTTCATTACCGCATTACTGTCATAATGGTAATTTTAAACTACCGCTGTTAGTCATACAGTGAACGAAGCTGATTGTTCCGGTAAATCGCCGGTAATGGTGGATTCCGACATATGTTAAAGGCTATATACATGTCGGTAAATGTGCCGGTAAGGTGTCAAGAGCTGCGGTAAATGCCGGTATTTATTGCCATGCTTGCGTTGTCGGCACGGTGCCGATAATGTTCCTTTAAATTAAAAAAGCTTTGTCCGAACCTTCTGAGTTGACAGGTTTGATAGGTCAGTCAGGGGCAAATAGCGAGCACTGACGAGACTCGAACCCGAATCCTCTCTACCGGGTGCGTCAGAATCTCAGCGGTCTCCCTTTTGAGATTCAGGGGCGGGCGATCTCGAAGTTGCATCCCTTTTTCTGACCCCTGTGACCCCGATGGCCGGCGTACTCTGATCCAAACACGGCCCCAGACCACGGATAAAGCCGTCGTCGCGCCGAGAACGCCGCAGTCCCAAGGGCGGTCCTGCTCGTGTCCTCAGATGCATGCATCGGACTGAACTTCAAATTGATGAACTGAATTTGCCGGAGGACTGCGGCAAGGTCGACGGCCAGTTGAGGAATGTTGCACTTCGCACGTGCAGTTGTGATGTGTCGCAATTTCTGACATTGATGGGTGCCGTTTGTCGCATTTGATTTTTCGATCGGCATATTACATTTGGAAAACATGTCAACAGGTGCATCTTCCATAGTCGTCTTCTACGGTGCATTGGGCAAATATAATGATGTCATTCGTCTTCATGGATGTCTCAGATGGGATGAATCGAGGCCGGGTCATCCTGAACAGTCGCGTCAATTATTTGGTATTTGGTCAATGCGTTTTTGCCTGTCTAACCAATGCAGTCGGCCTCATCCCACGCTCAGTGAGGTATGGAATGATAAAGATAATTGAATGGCACTCTTTTTTTTCTGGTTAGCAGCTTCTCTGAGTATAGGTAAAGGTGAATGCAGTCCTTCAATGTCAATGAATTACTTCTGGGCTCTACACGAAATGAACCCATTGACCCTTTGCAATCGATAACCATTCTGATCGGCTTGGAAACCAGCCGGTTTTACCGGTTTTGTTTGATCTGCTCCATAATTCAAACTACGATTCTGACAGGCGATGTTTACCATCGACATTGGCAGTTCCGTTACTTCTAAGCCCGTCCTTCGAGTCTTTTTAGTTTCCGTTTTAGCATTTGCGCATTCCGTAATTCACGTTCGTTTCTGTTGTGTCATCAGGTCCTCTACGTCCATATATCTATACTCTAAAGCGGAATTCACACTGAGGGCGGCGGACGCCAAAAGTCATCTGCCATCCGTCGTTTTGTCGGACTCCAGCCCGATGGATCAAAGAAGAATTTGGTAGCAATCATATGGCAGCATGACTGATCCGTCGAGTTTCGGAAGCGTGTCAGGTGCCATTTGGCCACTGAAGTCAAGCAGCAGCTGGCTCGGCTAGGACTAGGATGGGTGACCGCCTAGGAACACCGACATATGCCATCCGTCGTTTTGCTGGATGCCAACCCGGCGGATCATTGTCGAATTTAGTAGCAATGGTAGCAATCATATGGCAGCACGACGGGTCCGTCAAAATTCAGAAGCGTACTGGCACCCGTGAAGTCACTAAAGTCAAGCAGCTTCGGGGCCGGGTAGCACTTGGATGGGTGAATGCCTGTGAACGACGCGTGCCTCTGTCCTTGACAACAACGAATTTGAACTGTAAACAAATCTGCGAATGGTCTATAACTCTACAAATACATCATAAGTGTTCTAATTAGCGCGACAATATTTATGGCTGGTCAACAACACAAGCCGAGGTCGGTCTGCCGGATTTGCCATCCGTCAAATGTTTAACGCTGTTGAACATTTGGTTTCGACGGAAGCCGCTACCAATCCGATGGTGGCAGACCTCCGTTCACAGTGCACGGAGGTTCCGTCATCCGGCGACTCTTCAAAAAATGTGGCAGGTAGACGGAGCCGTCGGTCGTTTCGACGAAGGCCATTCGCAATCAGCTGTTGTGAGCCGCCTATCCGGCAGTCGGCATACCCCAGTTCAAACCACGCAGAGGTTCCCGTCATCCGGCACTCCGGCAAGAAAGAAGCAGAAATCCG
Organism: Balanus nubilus; assembly: GCA_031763405.1. NCBI lineage: Eukaryota > Metazoa > Arthropoda > Thecostraca > Balanomorpha > Balanidae > Balanus > Balanus nubilus. The sequence continues at coordinate 9,373 of JARFNZ010142869.1, forward strand.
TCGGTGTTTTGATATCCGCCAAAGCGCAGTGAGAACTCCGCTTAACATCACCTCGCGTGCTTCGAGGGTGTGCTTGGGTTGATCATTCCGATCCTCATGCTAATAATACCCAACCTCACCCCTGGGAAACGTCACAGCCCATGATTTCCATGCAACACCTGTGCAGCGTGTGGCCTCGAGTGAATTTTCTCTCAGTTCCAGTCGCCGCAGCGACCGCTGTTTCCAGCGTCGGTCGGCGCTCACTACAAAGGCCGGGTGGACGTGGTGCTAGCGACCACTGTGCGGCTGCAGTCTCTGCGTGTGGCGAGCGGTCCCGTCCGGGTCTGGCGCCGCGGCGGATTGCTTGTTAAAGCGGAGTTTGCACCGAGGGTGGCAGACAGCCAAAACGCATCTGCCATCGTCGCTTTACCGGGCACCGGCCCGACGGATCGTAGATAAAGTTGGCTAATTTTGATTTAAATGGAGATGCAAATTTGACAAAACAAATTCAATTTCGATCGGTCGGTCTGACGTCCGGTAAAGTGTCGGGGGCAGATGCCTTTTGGCGCCCGTCAATCCAGTGTGAACTCGGCATAAGCCGGCCGCACACAGGGCCACTCGGTCCGCAATATTGCCACAACTCTACCCGTGCGACGGGTAAAATACGCAAATCGTGTCTCCCAATGCAGTTGTGTGGTTGGGAGTCGCGGTACGACAACGTGATGACGTAATTTTGAGGAGTCACATCGCTGCGTTGTAGCCGCGAGAAAATCGCAGCGATATCGCGACCGAATGGCCTCAGTGTGCAGCCGGCTTAACAGTTTACGGTGACGGAGTAACAGGGGAAAATGGCCAGTGGCCAGTGCTGACTAGGGTTGAGTCGCTGTCAGTTTTAACTCGCGACTTGCTGGGGGGGCGTTAAACGCCCCCACTTTTTTCGCCGCGCTATATCTCTGGTCTGGCGCGCCGCAGGCGCGCCAAACTTTCAGTACCTGTCACAAACAAAGTTGTTCATCTGTTGACAAAAT
>JARFNZ010142880.1:0-10378 GCA_031763405.1 Balanus nubilus
CACACACACACACACACACACACACACACACACACACACACACACACACACACACACACACACACACACTCCCCCTCTCCCTCTCCCTCTCCCTCTCCCTCTCTCCCTCTCCCTCTCTCTCTTCTCTCACTTCTCTCACACCACCTCTCCATGCTCCTCACCTCCCCTTCCCACACCTACGAACATTTGTTACTTGTAGTCCCCACATCTCGACGTGCTAGGTGATCGTCCTGTCTGTATTTAGGTTCAAACTTCAAAAACAAATCTTGAAGTCTGTGTCTTCCCGTACCGCCTCCCGTGTCCGCCACACGGGCCATCCGTGTCCTTGGTGGTGAGGTTGACCAAGACTCCCCGATCCCTGCCCCCGTCCCATCGTGCTGACCCCCCTCCCCCTTGGTCTCCCCAGACGCTGAAGCGGAAGGAACGCGAGTGTGAGCACGAGATGGAGCGGCTGGCGCGGGAGAAGATCGCCAACCAGCAGCGGCTGGCGCAGCTGAAGCGCGACCTCAGCGCCAAGTGGGACCACATCGACTTCAGCCAGCTGCTGCCCGACCCGTCGGCAAACAACGACAACGACTCCAACTCGACACTCTCCGCCACCGGTGAGTGGCGCGGCGCGCTCCAAACTCGACACCCAGAGGGAGTGTTGGGGTTGTGTTGGGGTATAGGAGGGGGCACACTACCCGAGATGAAATACAAGTGTGGACGGGTGCCAAACAGGGGAACATGTGTGTGGGCAAAAGGCATTGCGCACTGGGCGGTATCCTTTGCGAAAATTGGCTGAGAATAGCGTGATTATGCCCCATTTATACATGACTTTTCATTCGACACTTCAACGTCCAATATTATGTTTCCTACGGCTGGAGCGGGTTGCTATACACATGCACATACTGCCTATAAACAGGCGTTGACAGACGAAGTTTTCTGTTACATTTTCACATGGCGTTTTCACTATTCACCATTGATGGTGGGTAGTAACTCGCACAGCTGATCCTTGCCATATGCTCACCAGTTCCTGTTATACCACGTGTGGCCCGAGGCAGCGGCCGTGGCCGGCCTAGTTAGATGCTGCAGATACAGAGCTACAGCGCGCTGGGGTAGTAAGCCGGGGCCGGTGTCGGACAGGACAGGACAGGGCGGGGCTTTGGGTGCTCTTTGCCCAGCGGTGCGTGCAGCTCCGAGGACCGGCCGCCGCCCCGGTCACGCAGACACGCACATACGGGCCGCTGTTGTGCGTGGCAGTCCTGGGGCGCGACGTTTAGCATGACGGAAAGTCTTTGATTTCTGCTATAGCCGGCAACGTTTTGGGGGCTCTGTTCTTTTTGTGGACTAAGCGAAGACGGGACTGCAATGGATGAGTCACGTTCAATGTAGAACTTCACAGAGCATTTACAGAGCACTTTACACAGCACATAACACACATTTCACGGTGTATGGGGTCATTTCTTCCTCGCGAAGATGAAATATGTCACTGTTTGTTCCCATTGACAGATGGCTAGCCTCGAGAGTTGAGATCCATTTGTATTTGTTTGGAACTTCCTGTGATTAGTTTAAAGCTGCCTGAATCCTAGTTTTGTGTAATCCCGTCGCCCCGTACGCCAGACCTGACACCACCAGTTCCTTCATCTCGGCAGACGCAACTGCGCCTCCTCTTCTGCCCCACATAGTACCGTTTGACCGTGTCCGTACACGTGCACCGCCTCGGTCACCTGTACGCCTGGTGCGTGTCGTTCCCACAGGTTCGGCCTGGCTTGACTCTGTCTCCTCGCCAGAGTCGCGGCTGGACGGCGACTCGTACCAGGCCAGTCCAGAGCGGGAGCTGGAGCCGCCGTCACCGGAGCTGCGCCGGCGGCCGGTGGAGCGACCCGCCGCCGCCAGCCCGGCCTACCTCGGACACTCGTCCGGCTACTCCTCCAGCTCACCGACGGTGGCGGCGGCCGCCCCGGCCGGCGCGGCGGCCGGTCAGCCCGCCGGCCTGGCTCGGCTGGCGGCCATGGCCTCCAGCCAGCAGAAGCTCCTGGCCTCGGCCTCGGCCGGCCACAAGGTGTCGGTGGTTCAGACCACGGCGGCGGAGGCCGGCCCGGAGCGACAGCTGCTGCACGCCGAGCATGGTTAGTGGGAAGCGGCGTGGCGTGGGGAGGGGGGCGGGACTCGGTACTCGGTACTCTGTTGATGAACTGAACGTCATCGAGAGTCGTGAAGACATGGCCTAAGTGTCGAATCTTGCGACTTGTCAGGTTATCTTGTCTTGCTTATTGGCGTGTGAACGGAGGCGCAGTGTGGAAGTCCGTGGTTTGTGGCATTATGGTGCTTTGCTAATGGTGTGAAAGCCAAGGTAGGGCAAAGGGGCAAGCACTGTGGTCTGATGTTGCGGTGCAGGTGTTTATCCCGGGCATCAGGATGACTTTTGCACGCCATGAGGTCATGCATGGTTTCTGCAGAAGTCATCCGTTTTCACAAGTTGTTAGAGTGACTGGCGTTGTTTATTTGTTGTCGGCCTGATGATGGCAGCGTTGATTACGGCGGGGTCGGCTCTTCAGGATGTAGCTGGCCGGGGTTCCGGGATGGGCCGGCCGGCGGCTCGCGGCGCTGTGTCTGTCTGTGTGTTTCTAACGGGGGACTTGTGTGGCTGGCTGTGCTGCTAATGACATGTCCATGTGGCTGGCTGTGTTTCTGATGGTGGGCCTGTGTGGGTGGCTGTGTTTCTAACGGTGGGCCCGTGTGGTGGCGTGTTACTAACGGGGACCCATGTGGCTGGCTGTGTTTCTAATGATGGACCTATGTGGCTGGGTATGTTTTTAACCTGCGTTGCTGGCTATGAGGCTGTGTTTCCAACGGGTGGAATCTATGGCCGTGTTTCTGACAGACCGTATGTATGTCTGTGTGTATGTATGTATGTGTGTGTATGTATGTGTGTATGTATGTCTGTGTTTGTGTGTATGTATGTCTGTGTGTGTCTATATCTGTGTTGTATGTATGTATGTATGTCTGTGTGTGTCTATATCTGTGTGTGTCTGTATGTGTGTCTGTGTGTGTCTGACGACAGTGGCCCTCCTCTCGGCAGCCGTGCAGTACGTCCCTGTGACGGCCTTCTCGGAGATGGGCCGTCCGGCCGCCGTCTCCTACGTGGAACAGCCTCTGGACGCCTCTCGGAAGGCCCTCGTCTTGGAGACCGTGCCTGGACACATCGTCAACGCTCAGGTGAGGTACACCGTGCGTCGACGGACGGGGGGGGGGGGGAGGGGTGCGCCGAGCTGCCCGCCTGGTCTCGGGGCCGGGCTGGGAGAGGGAGACTGCCTGGTATATAGACACGGTGTAACGCAGGGGGCGACAGCCAAAGCTGTATCGCTGCTGAGATCACTGTTTAGTTTAGTTTATCGTTTATAGTACTTAACCGCTGTGGATAGCGGCTGATCATTCCATTTCTCCAGCCGAATGTCCCTAATTTGACAGCGCGATCGAGCCCGTTGCGCCGTAGCCACTGGCTGACGATGTGCGGCCGTGTTGTTGACAGCTGATGCACTCGCCGTCGGGCGCGGTGCGTCTGAGCAGCGCCGGCCTGCAGGGCGTGCAGCTGGCGGCGGCACCGCCCTCCCTTCAGGTGCTCACCCCGACCGGTGTCCGACTGCTGGCCACACCGGGCTCGGCGCACATCCCCACCGGCCCCGGTGAGCCTCCCCCCCCCCCCCCCCCGCCCGTCAGACGCCCCCCCAAGAAGCCTCCTGTCCCCCCCCCCCCCCGTCCGGCGGTCCCAGGCGGCGGCGGCGGTCTGTCGGACCCAGGAGCGTGTTCATGTCACTCATCTGTCGAGCTTGAACCCTGTCCGGACCGTGCCGCTGTCTGGAGAGGGTCTTGTCACGACTCTGACCCCGTGGTAACATGTTAAGTTCCGGTATTGCGTCATCCATAGGCCTACCACAACCAGCCATGTCATGCAGCTGACATTACACGTTCTGAGTTTGGTTGCAATTTGCGTGATAGCGAGGCGAAATTTCGCTGGTGATGTGTGACTGCATCTGGTGCAAATCTTCCAAAGACTTACTTTGTTTCCGCGTGAAAAATTCCGCTGCTCAAGTATTTTTGTCTCCTGTTCGGTGATCATTGCGTCTGACTGAGAATGCGTGCTGTTGCAGCGGCGGTGATGACGACCTCGGGCGGCGGCGTGCAGCGCTCGGTGCTGGCGCTGCCGCCGCGGACAGCCGTGCCCCTGCCGCGAGCAGAGGCCGCCCCCACCGCCGGCAAGGTGGCAGGTGAGCTTCACAGCCGGCAGCTGCAGCTCCGGCGGGGACACTGGGGGGCGGGAAGGCTGGGGGTGAACATCCTGTAGGAACTCGTGTCCGTTCTGCTGTAGAGGCAGCAGTCCGATGGGCAGGAGGGACCCGCTGGTCAGGTCCAGAGGCAGGGTAGTCGAGGCGCTCGTGCCATCGTTATGGGTTACTAGCATGAGTCTCGGAGGTGTGACGTCCGGTCACACAGTGTTACGTCGGAAGGCTCAGCGCGTCGCCCAATTGGCTGCGTCGAACGCCGCTGAAGGCCGGTACGTATCCCTGGTACTAGGGATACGTCTCCAGACTGGTATAGTCGGTCTGTGTGGGCACACATCCCTGGTACAGTCAGTCTGTGCGGGCACGTATCCCTGGCACAGCCAGTGTCACGCATCCCCGGTCGAGAGTCAGTCTGTTTGTCACCGCCCCTCGTCCCCGGCCCGGTCGGTCGGGTGGCGGCGGCCGGTCGGCGCTGTGTTACCGTCCGTCTAACGAGCTCCCTCGGGCCGCCTACGGTCGCCCACGGCCGCCAGTTCTCGGAGCTTGATACTGACACAGCCGCCACCGGCGGACGGCGCCGTCTCACGTGTCAGTGCGCGGTGACGGGCGGAGGGCCTGTGCCGGCCCGTCCCGGCGACGTGCCGATGAAGTCTGATCGGAAGCCGGCTGATGTGTCGTTTGGCCTGTACGACGTACGTGCTGTCTGCGCTGCCCGGTAGTGACCGTCAGGTCTTGTCAGGAGTCGTCGTGAATGTGCCAAGAGTTGTGGCAGTTCGGTGCCATTGTTGCTCACTGTTAGCGTGAGTGTGCCACATGACCTTTGCAGTCGGAGCGGCTTAAGCCATGCAATATTCAGTCCTCGCTAGTGCTCGTTGTACGTGTTTCGCCCGGCATTAATTGCCTTCCGTCGTCACATGGGTCGTTGAAGGCTGCTCGCCCGCTTAACTCTGTCGCGCGTCTGCCGATGTTTTCTTTTAACTGCCCGAGCATCGACCGCTATTTCAGGAGTGTTGCGGCGGCGTATGATCTAAATGCATCCTGTGCACGGTAGCCCTGGCCTTCTGTTATCATCAAGTATTGCCCCCTGGTTTTCTGTTGGCCTCGAGTATTGCCCCCTGGTTTTCTGTTGGCCCGAGTACTGACCGCCGGTTTTTCTGTCCGCCGGCAGTGTCGGGTCTGACCCAGCTGGTGAGCTCTCCGCTGCCTCGTCTGGTGACCCAGCCTGTGACCCACCTGGTCGCCTCGGCCACACCTGGCACCATGACGGTGCTCGGCCAGTCCAAGGTCAGTTGACGGCGCGGCTGCCGCGGCGATAGGCCCGACAATTAGCGTGGGCCGTGGAAGGAAGGAACATTCGACTGGACACTGCTCGGGATAGGATCTCAAGCTTGTGTAATAGTGGGGGGGGGGGGGGGATAGGTGGAAATAAGTGAGCCGATGTGCAGCGCAGCAGCCGTTACGCTTTCTGCTCTCAGGGTGTCTTGTCACTGCAGCTGATTTTCAAAGAACTCAGCTGATTTGGAAATGATCATCCCTTTTTCTGTTTCCCGTTTTTTTATCGTCCAATTTCTCCTTATAACGGGGCCATTCTCGTAGTTGGGAAATGCTCTGGACACCCGAGAACACCACTCACTTCATCGCACCTCATTAACCAGTATGAGTGGTCGTGTGGGTCAGTATTTTTCCTCGGGGCCGTGTCTGCAGCAGTGTTTTGCTGCCGCCCGGCCCATTCGGCACACAATGGGCCGATTTACGGCACCGTCGAGGCCGCTTTGGCGTCCCGTTCGGGCGATAGATGGCCGCGGTCTGGCCGGACGGCCGTAATCGCCTGATGGCCGGGCCGCGAGGCCGCTCCGCTCCTCCGCTCTCTCCCCTCTCCTCCGACTGCTCTCTCTATTCTCCTTCGTCTTGGGACCTGTGTGCTTCACGGCCCGCTATCATGAGGCTAGGACTAGATACCATTTTCTTTTCCGTTCCATTCCGTTCCATTGGCTTTGGGCTCCATTCGTGTACATCTCTTCTGGTTTAAATTGTCCATTCCATTCCATTCCATTTCATTTCACTCCATTCCATTCTGTTTCATTGATTTAGAGGTCTAAGCAACTCGTGCTGTTCCAGTCCTCGATTCCACATTAGGATTCCGTTTGGTTTCCATTTCATTTGATTCCTACCGCCTGTTCTCTGCGCCTTCCGCCTGCTCTCTGCGCCTTCCGCCTGCTCTCTGCGCCTTCCGCCTGCTCTCTGCGCCTTCCGCCTGCTCCTCGTCTGTGGTCGTCCTGCCGCCGTCGCTGACGTCTCCCCGCTCCCTGCAGGTAGTGAAGCAGCTGCCAGTCATCTCACCGTTCATCACCAGCGCCTCGCAGCCGCCGGCGCGCTCCATGGTCGTCGTCTCCGCCGCCGGTCTTCTGCCAGTCTCCAAACACTAGGCGGCCGCCGCCGGAACCTCAAGTTACCCGCTCGGCTCACAGGTGGCAGCACCGGCGGCGGAGTCTGCCCAGCCGGCTGAGGCGGGGTTCGTCCGACGTGGGTGGGTCTGGGCCGGCCGTTTAGCGTCCTTGGCAGAAGTTTGTCGGTGCGGAGGAGTCTGCGGGCTCCGGCCGGCAGGGGCGCCACCGTCACCTCCCGGTGGCGCCGGCAGATCACGGACCGTGGCTGGTCCTCTGATGGTCCGTCGGTTCAGCCCGCCGTCAGAGGCGACAGGTTTGGGTTTGGTCCCAGTGCAGACTGGCGGGGCTCCAGAGGTCCGGGGGAGGGGTGATGTTGGGAGTGTCGCCTCACGATGACCCTCGGGCGCCGTGCGGCTTCATCTGCCTTTACGGGCCCCGCTCGGTTGGTCTGGCTCGGAATTTGTCAGCCGTCTTTACACCTGTCCATTCGTTTCCACTGGGCGAAAGCCACCGGGGCATTATACTGGAAATCATAGCCCATGTAGCTATCAACAACATTCAGGGATTACTAAGGCGTCTCTTGTTGGGAACTTTCACTGGGAGACACGAACGCTTAAGGTTACTTCTTCGCTTGCAAGTAGCTAAAGGGTATTGGTGATTCTAAAGAAATATAGGTAATACCACTGTCCGCGGAGGACGTGGTTCTCATCCACATCTACCGTGTAGATGTCCCTACAAGTATAAACCATACCCTGATTCGAGCGTTGAGGATCGAGGAAAGCACACTGTTGAGGCGGTAGAGTAGCGGAAATCATGATGAAAATAGCGGCGCTGTTTAGTAACCGCCGACAAAAATATTCCTGTAGTGTTACCCTGACTACGTCAACTATTGTTGGCGAAGCATCCATGTAACATTGCTCTGCATTACGCGCAGTGAAGGGCCACTGGTCAATGACAGCGGTCACGGCGTCCTTCAGCCCAAATTATCATCAAAACGGTGAATGATGAATTTTGTCATGTTGCACACAGCAAAAACCGCGTGGGCCCCAAAGACAGCTGTTTGTCTGGGTTTCAGCATTGTATAGCCGTTGTAAACTATGTCTAGGGATTCGTTAATTTGATTCATCCGCGTGAACTCGACGCCATTAGAAGTCTATAGCCCATAGACGGAGTACAGAGAGACTAGAAAGAGGCTGAGGCCGAGGGTGCTGTTTTTTGACCGGCGTTACGGCATCGCTGACACGACCCTTCACGTCGTGAGACAAAATTATCACTCGGAACCTTTCGTGCAGTGGGATGAACCCGTCAAGCAAAATAATAGACAAGAGCAGATAAAGATGATAAACAATACCTTTAGACGGGCTTCCAGAGGTGGTGTCAAATTATTCCACCGTTTTTAATGTTCCCATCGTTCAACTTCAACCTGGCATAATTGCTTGAAATGAACGAGTGTTTTTTTCTCTCGTTATTTGTGAGTCTGATCTCCAGGCTGAGAATCCTCATCGTTCTAAAATGAAACTGAAGGCATATATTGTTGGTCCGTGGTGCTGGGTCTGCCAGACGGCTGGACCGACCTCACTGTGCGCCGCCGACGCCAGAGACGGCCGCCGGCACAGGAGGCAACATGCAATGTTCCCGTCATGCCTAGTACAATGGCCCGGCCGGCGAGGGCCGTGGGGATCGGGGACGGGGAGGGAGGGGGACGGGGCGGAGCGCGTGACAGAGCGGGGACAGGTTTTGTTAGTACCCCTCGCGGTCCGAGTTTCAGCGTCTGTGATGTTCTGTGTGTGGCCTGCTGAGAGGGAGGGAGCGCGAAAGTTGGTTCTCTGATGTGTTGCTGTCAGTCTGAGTTGTCGCGAGGGGAGCGGCTTGGCTCGGCTCAGCTCAGCTCAGCTCAGCTGCTGTTCGGGAGAGGACAGGACAGAGGAGAGAGGGTGGGCAGGGGAGAGTGGAGAGAGTGAGACGACTGCGTGACTGGGTTTTAGCTGATGATGGTGTCCCCCGGGCGATGGGCCCCGCGGGCCCCGCGGCGACGGGGCCCTCCCGAGTCCCGTCCGACTGACCTCCGTTTGCGGACCGGCGCCCCGCTCCGCCGGGGGCCGGCCGGGCCACAGTTGAGTTTCGGTGCTCTGTGATATTCGTGTCTGTGTATGTCGCGTTTGTTTGCTGTGAAGAAGCCGCGGTCGTCGTCCCGGGCTCCGCGCACCTGTTTTGGTTTGAGGTCGGCGCAGACGCCGGTTCCGTTGCGTTCGTTTTGTTGAACTTTTATCTCTCGGCGAGCGATGCGTGGTGTTATGACGCTGGAGCGAGGGAGGGAGGGAGGGGGGGGGGGACCGTTGGCCCTCGTGTTTGACGGCCTGCCGGCTCCATGGGTGACAGCCCTGAGCCGGGTGCTGGCTCCAGGCCCCGGCGGTGGCGGTGCGATGTATGCGTGCGCCGGTGAGCGTGACCTCGTGTGGGCGCGTGAGTGCGTCACGGGAGATGCGTGTGGCGGTGTGCGAGGGAGACGGGACCGGGCCGGCCAGCCGCGCCCACTCCGACTGCAATAACCTGGGAGCGGGAGCCCGCGGCGGCGACCCGGCCACCTCCGCTCCCAGAGACCTCTTTCCTTGTTAGGCTTGAATTGTATATGGTGAATATCTAATGCTGTTCAGTATATTGTTGACTGTGTACCCTTATTGAAATACATGTCCATGATGCAGTCCGTTGTTTCTTTTCAAGGCGTAGGGAACATGTGTTAGTAAGAATGAAGAAGTAATGCAACAAAATTAAGCTTTTGAACAGACTTGTTCATGAAGAGGTGGACATTGTGGATATTGGACATTGGGCAGGGATGGTGAACAGATTCGAGCGAAGAGGATCACTGATTTCTGGCATAGGAAGTCGCCAGGCTTGAGAGGGGATAATTCCGGTGCCCGGACAGGTGGGGGATAAAATACGACGAAACAGCGGCGGAGGGCGCCGAATAGGTGGCGCCCCAGGTCGTGAGAGGGCGCCACCTTTCGTAGTTTGTTTAGGACTGCCGACCAATGCTTCCGTGGCCGACGAGCCTGTGAGCTTCATCAACCTTCTCAGTCTCCTAGCTCTGAAGTTGCCTCTGAACGAGGAGTTCACCAACTCTGTCTGTTTTTAAGATGTGTATAACTCATGTTTTTTAACCATGTGGCATGTATACAGGTATGTGTTCCAAATGTTTTCACCTCGATATCGGCTGACGTGGAACACTGAAAACCCATCTTGTGGATGTATTCCGAAATATATGATATGATATGATCATGATATGATTAACACAATTTAATTTATGTTAAAACCAACGTCTCCTCGGCCGGACTCACGGCTGGAGAATACATTTACATTGTAGGTACATACATAGCATACGCAAATAGTACAAGGTAATCATGCGTTGTAATACACCGACTGAATTCGTAATAGCCACCACGTGGAGAATTCCAACAAACGACTATGACTATGACTGTGTGTCCCGACCAAGGATGGGGCACGCACAGGCCCCCGGGCAGCATAGGGACGAGGACCGCCGCCGCCTTGGCCGTCGCCCCTCGCGTGGACCGTTCGCGGGCAGCGGCGGAGCCGGCTCTGGTGGCGGTGCCGCCGGCTCCAGCGACGGGCCGGGCGGTGACGCTAGCTCGGACGGCGGCGCCGGGTCGGGCGTCGGTGTTGGCTCAGCCGGCGCTGACGGTCGCGGAACCGGCCCAGGCGACGGTAACG
>JARFNZ010142891.1:0-10377 GCA_031763405.1 Balanus nubilus
AGGAGTAGGAGTGGACCTATGGTAGGGTAAGGTTCTGGGAAAAACTATGACGGTAGCAGGCCAAAATAAGGCAATGAATTTGAAAAAAATGGGTAGTGCCTCTGCAGCTTAGATTTGCGGGCATGCAATCGCACACCACTATTTCATATTTTGCGAAAGGCAGAGCAGGTGGTTGTACAAATATTATAACATTGTTATAATATTTGTTTTATGATTTGCCATGTTTCCATTAAACATGTTAATTTTTAGGACAAATGGCTCATGTGGCTAAGTATCGTCAGCCAAAAAGGTGAATGCGAACACTTTTGGCCCATGCAGACAGCCGGTGTATGCAAATGAAATGAAACAAACCTTCACTGTTTGACACTATATGGTTTTCATCCAAAGTGACAAACACTTAAAGTGGCAAACATTAAAAGTGACGGCTAGATTAACTTGCATTTTGCAGTATGGCTGAATGTCCAGCAGCACTGCAGGCGATGAACAATGCGTCTGTTGACACGTACGCAGGTGCAATGGCTGCTTTTATATCACGGAAACCACTTGCAGAATAATTCGACCAATTTTGTGAACGGTAGATAGTTACATACGGCTTCGCGAGTTCAGCCTTGGGTGGAATTCTCAGTTGATTACTCCACTGGTGGTCAGTCGTGGCATTAATAATTGTCATATTTAGTTAATTTGGTCAGTTTGACGGAAGCAGAAACAAATTATATATTCATTGGCGAGTCCAATGATGAAAGTTTGCCATGGACACGAGGCGCGAAGCGTCAAGTCTATGACGAACTTTCACATTGGAAGAGCCTATGAATACATTTGTCATGCAATTCAACAGCTGCATTCGCCTTTTCTGGCTTTTTCGGCGTTTATTTTATGGAGTTCTCATCCACCTTTCATTCATTTTAACATTGAGGAATGTTGAGGTCATTGCACTGACCATGATGACATCGAAGAGACCATGACGAGATTTGTTCATATGCAGTTCCAGATGAACACGTGTCGCTATGGAATACGGTCTTTTAGGGTGCGTTCTTTGCGTCGATTCCCGCAGGGATTCCAGGGAATCCCCGGGAGAGTGCGTTCTTTGCTACTTGCCGCGCCGGGGACGATCGGGAATTCCGCACGGAAACGGGGAATCGGGAAGGCTTTCCATGCCAGTCCCCGCAAGATGGTGCCGTCCATATGTGGTAGCTCAGGTTTCACTGTGCGTTTTTAGGTTTCGTTTTTTTTTCGTTTTATTGTTTTATGGTGTCAAATGTCGTTTTTGCGTTTTTCGCTTTTTGGCTTTTGCATCTTTGCACTTTCTACTTTTGCGTTTTATCATTTTCTGAAGTCGGTTTTGCGCTTTCCCCATATTACAAAAAAGGCGTGGTGAAAAACAAATATTTTCACAGGGAACACATAACAAATCGTCAATATTTGGCAGCAAGCTGCGTATGAAATTGAATTTGTAATGTAACAACACGTAATAATGGTAAATACCTGTTGTGAGTACTGTGTAAGCCTAGTGCCTACCTACCTACCGCAGAGCTTGAAGAGATCTAACAGTCGCAACGATAGGAAGGGGTAGGTATATAAGTATCACAAGCGATAGCACACTTCACTGATGATGTAAAAACTCAATTCACAACCTTTCTATTGCAACCCTCACTTTGTTCTTTTCCAAACCAAATTTGCTCTTCCGCAGCTCCTAGGACACTAGCGAACTTCAAACTTCTCAGATTTTTATCACTTGCACCTAACTATTGTAAATACTAAAAGGCATGTTTTACTATTAACATTCTCAAATAATTCAAGTATTATCATTCAAAGTATAGTTATTAAAAAACGAGTAACATACACAATTATAAATCTAACAAAATCCTGGCTAGTTGAACAGAGTGCTGAGTTTTCTTTGAGCTTCATAATTCTTCTTTTTCTGCCAGGTATTTCTCACTTGATTTTTTACCAGAGCAAACGGTGTCACGTGCACAAATACAAAATGGTTCATCCATGAGCATGACTTTTCATTCTTGAAATAAGTTGAAACCGTAAGAAACATAGTACGGTTAAACATTGAGTAAACATAGTATAGAGTGCATGGCGCAATCACTGCAAATGCAAAGCGGAATCGGGAAACGCCGTTAAACGCAACAGCTGACGCTTTCCAGGAACAGCGGGGATTCTGGGGATTCCGGCATCGGGAATCGACGCATAGAACGCACCCTAAGTTGCATGATAAATGGCATCGGAACCTCAAAACAACAGACCAACTAGCCTTCTCTGCTGTCTCTCAATTTTTGTGTGGAAAATCGTATTTCGGCACACTAATAATCATCTAATCGATAACTCACTCCTCTCTGATATGCAGAGCGGGTACAGGCCTCATCACAGCACACAACTGCAACTGGCATACATGACGGTCAGTCTATATAAAGCCCTAGACAGACGAATCGACTTCACAGCTGTGTTCTTGGACGTGACAAAATACTTTGACAAAATATGGCATGCTGGACTTCTATTTAAATGCGAACACGACTACTACATCACTGACTTATTGCTAGACCGGCTTAACCCGCGCCCCGCTTGGGTATTCAGCCGAACACGCCCCGCCGCGCGGGGGGGAACAGATTCTGTCCCCCACTGTCTAACTCTCGAACCAATAACCGTAGCGAGACGCGCGAGGCGGCGATCAAAACCTCTCAATGATAAAATTACAAAGCATACTTAACATTTTCTTTAAGAGGTCAAGGTCAAAGGTCAAGGAAAGGTCAAAGATCAAAACCACGTGTTTCCGGATTACTGGCTGTAGAGAAAATACTATCAAGAGCAGCACGATTAAACTCAGCAAAAACACTTGCAATTAAGAGGAAAAGGTACTGCTGGAGTATAACTCTAATATTAAGCACAAGTCAAGGTCACGAAAGGTCACCATATGTAAGCCATATGGAAATCGTGTGACGCATGTTATATGGTTGATTTCAGACGTATAATTCAATGGTAACAATGATTTTGACATTCTAACTCAGGGTCAGGTCACAAAAGTTAAAAAAGTAAACTTTTTAAATTGTCCCTTTTTTAATATCAAGCACTTGTTTCTGATAGAATTCCGTCTCGATTCCAGTGTCATAATTTGTTTTCACGTACGACGTCAAAAAAAAACGCAATAGACCTGATGCGTGAAAATAGAATAGCTTACAAAGATAACGAAACGATTCATTAAAAGCGCTGAATCTAATGTTGTAATTCTTTTTCTCTTATTTGCACTCATAGTATCAAAATATAACGAAAAAAGGCAAGCGAGGTTCCGCGCTGCTGACGTCACTAGAAGGTTGGGGACCTATCTATGAGTCGTTCATTAACACCAAGACACTGGGATGAAGCATTTTCGTTGTATGTAAATTTCTGGACATAATTTTAGGCGGTACCTACTACGTCTAATAGAAGATTCGTGGATGTCAACGTTGAAAAACAAGTACTGTGCAAGAATAACAAACAAAGAAGGAGTACAAACCGATTAGAAGTTAGTTACCAGAGATGGAAGTGCCCCAACAACTATAATATCATACAGCAACATTAATCGTCTGCAATTTGCATAACTTCGCCACACATAAGACTCAAAAGCAAAGCTTTAGTCAAATTTTATGCTGACAGTGTTGACAAATTATTGAAGAAAGGCTAAAATGATAAGGTTTCATAATCAAACGCTGCTAGTCATTGTAATCGGCCATTGAAGTGAATAAAATGAAGACATGCCTTTATGTATCATGCGGACATTAGTTGCGTTAGCAGGGCGTTTGGCAGCTGAGTGATAGTTATATAGGACAAGGTGATGATTGTTAGGTGTGTACCGAAGCCAAGAAACCCATTGAATATTGCGCCTTCACGTCTTAAAAAATCGTCCACGTCCATGTCCAGATCAAGACATGACAAATTTGGAACACTGTCGTGAATCGCAAAGGAACAGCAGTAACTGAAGCCTTGCTGTTGATATAAGGACTACTCTGAAAAGGCTAGCAGTGGTTCTTATACTATTTTTATATCGGAAATAGCTGGCTGTGGCAGCCGGCTATTTCCCTTGGCCGATATGTACGTAGGTAGGAGAAACAGTGTATTGCACGGTGCTTTTTATATTTCGGCCATTATTTGCAATTGTTTTACACGTTGTTTGAAGTAGTTATTTGATATGGTGAGTACCTGTATGTCAGAACCCACCTAATGTCCAATACTTTCAAACAGAACGTGATATGCATAATGTCAATTATCAAACCCATACCGCAACCTCTGCTTGTCAACCTTCTGTTGACGTCACGCACTAAAACTTGTCTCGAGGGGCACGAAAATAGTCACACAAAAACATACTATTTTAAAGGCAATAATAGAACAAAAACTGATTTTTTTATCACATTTCAACACAATAAATGATGCTCAAGATGAATGTGATATAAGCTCAACCTCGCGAATCAGGTCCATTGTTTTATCGAGATCCTTCGTTTGCCGCTTTCTGCGTCCCGCTGCGACCCTTGGTTCGGGGTATACGAGCGGGGAGGCGTAGCATTTAAAGGGACATTGTCACCTTTGGCGATAATGTCAAAAAAGGTTAAAATGAACGTAATTAATTTCGTGTCACTGATGGTAGAGCTCAACCGTGCAGCCACTTCACTGAACATAAAATATTAAGAAATGATTATGATAAGGTATCGATACCGGCGTTATACCACGAGGTACCTTGAACCTTCTTCTATACGGTCATCTCCAACTCTAAAAAGAATTGCCTAATAATGATCCGCAGTATTTCGGCATAATGGACGCCACCATAAACGTTGCGTCGAACTTGGCTCCTTTCATGCGTTCTTGGTAGTGGGTTCTGCTACGCAGTTTGTTTACATTTCTTCTGCGTTGCCAAGCAGATATCCGAATTCGCCGCACAGGATGAACCAAAGTCAGGCGAAATCCGCAGACACGGTAAAGGGCATCACGTACTTAAGTTAGCCATAGCATCTGCGAATCGTGTTGATTCAGCATGCTTTTCAAAAGATAAAGAGAGGGCTATATTTGACTAAAAAGTAAATGAGAATAGAACTGAACAGAAAACCCAATGATAACATTCTTTTGTTGGTACACCTCAAAATCTTAATAATATTTCTCCTTCAAAAGTCGTGCAGTGATGGTGCGATTCCAGTCTTTCGAGAGTCGGTTAAGTTAGGAAAAGTAACTACGGTTTTACTACAACTAGTGCTACAAACCCACCTTCGAATAAACATTGCATACGATTGAGGGCAAAGTTTTTGAAACGGACTGTACTAGTTTTACAGGGAAAACTGGCTTTATCGCTTATCAAGTTTTGTATTTTAGGAGACAATGTCCCTTCAATGTTTATATATTTACTGTAAATCGTCTGTTTGTGTTTGTTTGTTTTGCGTGTGTGTGTGTGTGTGTGTGTGTGTGTGTGTGTGTCCAAGCCTTTTCGCGTCTGGAGGTCAAACGGCTGGGCAGATCGGGACGGTCGTGGCACCATTCGACGCGGCGAAACGCTGTAAAGACGATGGTGCCGATTGCGGGGCGATCGGAGCCACGTGCCACAAAGTGGGCCAACTACACAAAATCATCGCGCCCCTCCACAGGTCGAACGGTGTGCACCAGTGTTCGCCATGGGCCGGGCCGGCCCTATGGGCCGTGGGCTGGGCCGCCAATGGGCCTGGGCGGGGCCTGAATTGTAAGGAAATAAATGGGCTTTGGATGGGCCTGGGGTTGAGTTTTTAAATTATATGAACAATTCCACGTAAAAATTGAAGTACATTTAAACAGAGTTCATCGTTTTGCGTAATAAAAATGAAGTTATACCTTCATTTAGCTATAATTAAAGTAAATGTACTAGGATTATTGTATTTCCATGAGGAGGTCCAGAGAGGGGTCCTCGTCAGGTCAGAGTGGGCCCCTCAGGAAGAGAGGGTCATCGTAATCCAGAGTGGGTCCTCTGTTGGGATAGCTCAGATAGATCCACTGTGAAACCTGAATGAGTTGTTTTGTAGATAAGAATGTATCATTCGTTGGTCAGAGTGGGCCCTCTGAAGTCAGGTTTGGGCGATGGGTCCTCCGTAGATATCTGAATCACCATCAGGAATATCTAAAGGCTGCATTGAGCCTTCAAAGCCGGCCGCACACTGGCTGTTCAGCAGCAATATCGTCACGATTTTCCGCCGCGACGTCGGAGCGATGTCGCCTCACCAAAAATATCATGTCACTCTAGAGTAGTGGTGTAAGATTCGGAATTTTTTCAAATCATGTCCGATCCAAAGTACAATCCAATCTGACAATGTTGTCCGAAAAGTGTCCGAAGTGTTTTGAAGTCCGAAAATTGTCTAATTTTTAAGAACAGTATTTTTAATCTCTGGCATTTCTGATTGATGTTCTATATTCATCTGCTGGACAGTATTGTTCATTGCGAGTTTTATGTGCACACAAGCAAAATTGATGGGCAGGGACACACAATAGAAATCATTTCAAAATGCATTTATGTCTGGAAACCTATAAGGTAGGAAAATGCGTGAATTATGCCTAAATGTTCTGTCCGAAAATTGTCCAAGAAAATTGCGGCTGAGCGTCCGAAGTCCAAATAGGAATCGGACTATTTTCGGAGGTCCAAAAATTTGGACTCCGATTTACATCACTAGTTAATACACAATGTGAATTTCAAGAACTAGGCAGGAATAGTATTTATGCTTTTAAACAGGGCTGCGGAGTCGGCAAAATTGAATCGACTCCGACTCCGACCCTGGCCTGAAAAAAATCGACTCCGACTCAACTTCGACTCGAACTCCGACTCCGACCTATATCGGTTTTCAAAATGCTTGAATGATAATATCTACAATGTCATTTCATTTCTTTGCACAATCCATCCCCTTGTACACAATCCATTTATTTTCTTTCTTACAGCGTTTAAAACAATTGTTCGTGGCCCGAGCACGGACGCTGCTTGTTAGCTGCGAATTCAGACAAGTTGCAGAGGCGTACAGGCGATAAAACTCGCGAAACGGGCATCGGGTGACGAACGCGTCCGGCCAACGGCCCATCTGGTCTTCGCTGTAATGTCTGTAGTCGGCAGTTGCGCGAGTCCGACAAGTCTATCGCGACTCCGACAATGAGTCGTAGTCGGTAAGATTTTAGCGACTCCGACTCCGGCCAAAACTACAGACTCCGACCGACTCTAATTCCGGCCTGGACTCCGACTCCACAGCCCTGCTTTTAAGAATGTTGGATGAATGCATAACATGGATGTCGGAATTTTGGTGATTGAGCTGGAGCTGTGGAAAAGCTTCTGTTACAGCAGGTTTCTGTTTCTCCGAAGCCTTTCCTCCGAGACCGACCTACCTGACTGACCTCGCTCTGCTCCCCCTCCCCCCACCCCCCGGCAGATGGAGGTGTTCGCGCAGGTCGGCACCCAGCCGCGCTCCGGCCGCCTGGGCGCCTGTTTCCTGGGCGAGACGGTGTTTTGCGCGCGGCCCGGCCTCCGGCTGTGGGAGGTGCACCTCTCGGGCCAGATCGTGAGCACGCATCAGCTGCGGCCGGCGCTGGACGACGCCACGCCGCGCCGTGTCGTCTCTGCCTGTGACCAGCCGGCCTGTCTGCAGGACGGCGGCAGCGGCGGCGGCAAGTCGGCGCTGGGTCTCGTGAAGCTGGTGCCCCTTCCCGGCGGCGCGGTGGCAGCCTTCTCGGGAGACGCCGTGTTCGTGCTCCAGCTAGCCGCGCGTCGCGTCGCGCTGTGGACTAGTGTGCACGGAAAGGTGCGTGACCTGGCCGCGGTGGGGGACGAGCTGTATGTGCAGTGTGATGGCGGCGCGATGAGGCGGCTCCTCGTCCGCCAGCCGTCTCAGATCGTGAAGGAGCTGCGCGCCGTCCGCGGTGTCGGCGAGTGCGCCCGGTTCCTGATGTCCCACGGGGAGCTGACCGACCTGTGTCGGACCCGGCTGCCGCTGCAGGTGCTCAGAGACGCCGTCAAGGAGGCGGCCGACGACGCGCCGATGCAGGCGGAGCTGACGCGGCTGGCGGCGGTGCTGAGAGACCGGCTGGCGGAGGACGGCGTGGACGTGGGAGAGGAGAGGCCGGCGGCGGCCTCGCCGGCTGCTCCGCGCGCGGTGGCGGCGGCGACGGAGGAACGGCAGGAGAGTGGTGTGGCCAGAAGCGAGGGTGAACGGGTGGGGAGTGAGGAGCCGACAACTGGCGACGTCACAGCCGAGGGGGAACTAGCTCAGAGTGTGAAGCAACCCGAGAATGGGGACAGCGTGACAGCGACAAACGAAAATGCTACAGCGGTAAAGGAGGCCTCTGATGCTTCGATGAAGGAGCTCGGGTCAGCTCAGAACGTGGGGCAGCTGATGGTGACCGCAGACGAGTCGTCGGTAGACTCTGCAGCTGCCGACTCAGGTTCGGAGGAGTTTCGGACTGCGCCCAGTTCGGAGGAGTTCCGAACTGCGCCCAGTTCGGAGGATCGCAGCGCGCCCAGTTCGGGAGAGTCGGCGGTCTCTCAGCAGCCGCTGCCAACACGGCCACTACAGCCAGTGCCTTCGTCAGATGACGCCATCGTGTTTCGCTCGAGCGGACGGCGTCGGCCGCGGGCACGAGGACGGTCCGCCGACCATCGGGCCAACCGACCGCCGCAGTCTCAGCCGCCAGAGCCGCAGTCTCTCGTCAAACCCGCGTCTGAATCTCCAGCCCAGCCGCCACTTCAACCTCTGTCCAAACAGCCATCACCGCCGCCGCTGCCGCCGCCGACCCAGGTCGAGTGGCACGACTCGCTGGACGACGACGCGCCGTGCCGCGCCGTCCTGACCGCCTCGCAGATGGGTGTGTACGGGTATACGCCAGGCCTGGCACTGCACCCGGAGGTGCTGGACGTCTTCTCTGACCTGGTGGAGGATGTGAGAGGGGTGGTATCGTCCGGTGCCCAGCGTCTGGTACAGCGGCTACGCCGACAGCCCTCCTCCCCCACCGGCGGCTATGCTGCCCCCTTCTTCACTGGCGCCGCCGCCGCTGCTGCTGCCGCTGCGGGCAAGGCAGAGCGGCCAGAGCAGGTTCAGAGGAGAGACACCGCCGAGACTGAGAAGCCTGGGACCACTGAGTACGCGGTGCCGGCCGCAGTGGACGGATCAACCGAGGACCTGCCGAGCTCAGCCGCCGCCGGGGCCGAGTCGAGTCTGGCCGAGCTGACTGCGGCGGCCGACACTGCCGAGCTGAGCCTGCCGCCCGTTCTCCGGTGGCTGGACGCTGTGGCGGCGGCGCACTGCCGTCCTCAGCCCCCGCCGGGGACGCCGATGGCACCAGAGGCCGCAGGGACGGAGGCAGAGGGGAGCGGTGGGATGTACCCGGCACTGCGGAGGCTTTGTGCGGAGCCGGAGGAGTCCGTGTGTGAACGCTCCTTCCCGGCGCCGACCCAGCTGCGAGATCAGGTGTCTCGGCTGCTCGGCAGGACTCTCCTGTTCCTGGCGTACGATGGAGTGGTGCGTGAAGAGCTGGCGGACTGTGCCGCGGTCGCAGCGCCGGCGGACGGGATAGCCATCATGGCCACGGAGGATTCGGGAGTCGATGCCAATCGTGATGAGAGCGTGAGTCGCACCGAAGAGGGAACGGCAGAAGCGGCAGGGATGGCGACGTCCATGGAAAGTGCGGGAAGAAGTGCCTCTGAACAGGGGGAGACAACCAGTGGGAGTGAGTTCTGGGAGCCTCCGAGCGCGGCGAGTGAGTTGGTGGAAAGTGCTGAGATCAGCACGGATGCGGATAGCGGGGTAAACATGTGGAGTAAGACAGGAGACTTAAACAAGACAGTAGATGCCAAAGAAGGAAAAACAGAGCAGAGTACAGGCTTAGAAGACAAACATGAGATAAGTCTTCTTGAAGACAAAACTAACGGCAATCATGTGGAAGAAAGACAGCCAAACGTGATAGCAGCTGAGGATCTCACCGTCACTACAGAACCCACAAACGTCGGTCCTACCGCAGCTCTCGGAGACGGTGTGATCGAAACAGAGCCGGAGGAGGTGCGTGGTCTCCGCTGCGCTCCGGCAGCCGGCAGCCCCGCCTGGCTCGCCGAGGTCCTCGCCCTCCGCCTGTTCTACCTCCTCCACGCCGCTGAACTGCGCGCTCGCCTCACTCCGCTGCCGTCCAGGCGGCGCGGCCGCCTCTGGCGTCTGCTGCTCCGCGGCACCGAGGCCCGACTGGGACCGTTCTCCGTGACGAAGAGCGACGCGGCCGCCGCGCTGGAGCTGGCCGCCGGTGCCGAACTCGACTGGCTGTCGCTGGCGCGGCTGGCGGCCGGTCTGTGCCGCGTCGACCCCGCCGCCGCCGCCGCGCTCTGCCTCCAACACAGCGACAGACTGGCCCCTCTGGATGCGCTGTACGTGT
>JARFNZ010142902.1:0-10377 GCA_031763405.1 Balanus nubilus
AAAGCAAGCCTTAAGAAAGAGTACATTTGCATACCTTAAACATCCATATTTTGTTGTATCCATTTTGGCACTCTCATCCAACACCCTGTGTACAGCATGCCGGCGTGCCGCCAAAGAGAAGTTATTATCTGGGGACAAGGACCACTCCTGAAGCTAAGCGCATGATGGCAACCAGAGTTAAGTATCATAAAATAGATCAGCAGAAATGAGAGAGAAACTGGCAGCCGCATGCCATCTACTAATGGATTATAAATGAGAAAGAATAATAACCGAAATCGATGTCTAGGCAGGCAAAGCTGTTGCCCCCTGCATTTCCCGTACAACGTCGGGTTACTAAGCTAGTGATAAATAAAGTATTGTCCTAGTCAAACAAATGCATCAAACAGTAAAATAAATATTTAAACAATATTTTATCATCAATCTGGTGGAACATTGGTGAGGTGAAATGATACAATGTGAGGTCAGAATTTGACATATGTAATTACCAGGATTTGACGATAATTTGATTGTAATTGAATGGGGAAGTACAGTACTCTTATGATATGTGAATGAAATGCTAAAGATAACAATTGTGAAGAGTGCTTTCCCTCTGATTTTGCTACTTTATGTTTGTGTCTTGTCTTGTATAATTTAATTTTTCCTGTCAGAAAATGTTTATCAGATAATTGTTAGTATAAATATTTACAGCCATCTTTGCATCCAAATCTTCAAAGTTTTCATTTAAAATATCAAACTAAGCACTACGTTCGGATTGAATTGGACCGGCTCAGCTTGGGACACATCACCCGGATTGGATTGAATCAGGATCAGTAGCTTACGGATTCAGGTTGGATCGGATCATTTCAAATGAATCCGTTTCATGCTCTGATGCGGATCCAAAACAAGCAATTGCATTCAAAAAACATTTTCAATTGAAAATAGGGGAATAAACACACTAAAACACGAAACGTCCCTGTGCAAAGAATAAGCATTTATCATTTGAAGATTACTTGCATAACAAATGCTTTTCGTAATTAACTTCACAGTTCAAGCATTTTAGAAAAAAGAAGCACAGACTATGCGGGGAACGACTGTGCGTCTTTCAAAATTCGACTTGAGGTCATCCGGGGTCTTCGAGGTGTAACTTTGGGGTCGTTGGTACCGTCAATTTAATGCCGAAAGTTTAGGCGGTAAAGTTTGCCTGTCTATCTAGTGGTCGGCTGTCTAATTGGCGGCCGTTCGCTGGAAAGATGGCTAATTTCTCGTCGGCAGCGCATGACAGGCCGGAACTCAGGACATGCTGAACTGATGTATGTCATTCTCTGAAATGTCTCCTCTCACCACAGAATGTACAGCTTGGCGAAGACAAACGTTGGATGTTGTTAGTTTGAAATCGTGAAGATAGCCAGCGATATCAATCGAGGTAGTTCAGAGGGTGTCAGCGTATACACACAGAACAAATCAATGGAGTTAGACAGTGCGAACCGTGAGGGTAGCGTCATCCCAGGTGAGTGTGGTGTCTGAGACGGTGTGGCACGGTGGAGCAGCGCCAGTGACTGCATGTACCCTGAGGTGGGGGGACAGAAAAGTGGGAAAACTGTATGGCGCATGAGGCTCGAGCAAACTGTTCATTGTAACAAGTTTGATCCATACCGCCGCAAATATGATACCATCACAGAGGAAAATTAGAAAGCTAGAAACAAAAAACTTAGATAACAGCCGTTCTATTGACCATAAAAAAATACTCTCTACCCATGGACGATACAAAAAATAGTCCTTGGGACATATTGGAAGGTATGGATGTTGATGCCGCTGTTGAACTGTTCTGTAGCCTTTTATTCCTGTTTTTTTATGAAGTCCCTGTGATTGAGTCCCGTCATAAATTTCCTCCCTGGTTTGACTGGCATGTACGCGACCTTCTTCGCAAGAAAGAAAAGGTCGATATGCGCAAGAAGAATAACCCTTCTGCGGAAAACATTGCTGCGCATGATAAAGCTAGGTCCAATTTCAACCGTCTGGCTGACCACAATTACCGCGATTATCTGACTGTGCTGATCCGCGAATCTAAAGGCAACCCGAATCGATATTCGTCGTTTGTAAAACCGCTAAAATCTAACGGAAAAGTGTTCCCTGTTCTAGAGTACGTTGGCTATGTATGTAAGGATGTTATTGCTCGAGCTAACTGGTTCAAACTATTTTTTCAGGGAAGTTAAGCGACCCTCATGTTAACGACACACCGGAACCACCAGTGCTGAACTGTGCCGGGCTATCAGCCTTTCATTCAACGCCCGGCTGCGTTGCGCTGCTGTTGAGGGAACTATGTGCGCACAAGGCTTGCGGGCCTGATGAAGTAATTGCCCGCATATTACGCGAATGTGCTAACGAACTGGCGGCCCCCCTCGATATCATATGACGTCTTTCAGCGCGGCCCGGCGTGTACCCTTCTGTATGGAAGCGGACCAACGCCATACCCGTGTTCAAAAGGGCTCCAGAAAGCTTCTGAAAATGATCCACAGGTCTCACTTTTGGCAATTTTTTTCTAAACTTTTCGGGAAAGTAATGTGTGAGAGCTTGTTTTGGGCATGTCTGCCGCCCCACCTGTTCATCAACATTTATTTTTTCACAAAATGCTCTTGCACGACAAATCTAGCATGTTTTCTGGAACACCGCAGGGTCTCGCAGGCAGAGGGATCGCAGACGGACGCGATATACACTGATTATTCATCCGCTTTTACTAGTAACAACTACAGGCTACTTTTATACAAACTTCCATTCTACTGCTCTACTACGTCATTCAACTAAATAATTTAAGTCATTAAGCTACGTCATTCACTCACTGTCACAGGTCTTGCATATAGTTGGATTGCGTCCTATCTGTGCCAACGCTCCCAGCGAGTCATTCTTGATGGGAAGCATGCGGCTGAACGCCGGAACCGTCCGGTGTGCCGGAAGGCAGCATTCTCGGGCCAATATTATTCGCTTGTTATGTCGAATAACGTTGGCAGTATTCTGGGACCAATATTATTCGCCTGATATGTCGCTGATCTTCCTAACAATATCAACACAGGCTATTTCGCTTACGTTGATATCATCTTTTTCACTGCATTCGAAATCGTGAAGATACTGTCTCCCTTCAGGCTGATTTGGACCGTATTAGTGCATGGTCTAAATGTGGCACCTGAAACTCAATAGGTTTAATCCTCAGTCGAATTCGCTCTTTGATCAGGGGCAAGGTCCCCAAAGCAGACTACGCTGCATGAATATGAGTGATATTGTTTCAATAAACGAAACACACCAGTGTGTAGGTAATTAATTTCTGTTCAGACCTAGGTCGGTTAAAATAATTCACACTGTGTTTAATATCAGTTTATATGCAACAAGCAAAATTGAAGTTTATGTTTCACCCTTTATGACACAAAAGCTATTATAGCACGAGTCCCCGAAAGTAATTTCATCTCACCAAAAATGAGAGGAAAGTTAGGAAAAGGATGTGAATAAATGGTGGAGCATAATTTTTTATTTTTTTTTGCATATCATTTGACATTAACGAAAATGCAAATTATATAAATTACCTGAAATCTGTTTAGCATTACATTCTCTACACACCTTTCATTGAAATAATGTGGCAAAATGTAGTCGCGAGTTTTTTACTACGGACATATTTTTGGGTTTGCGCGAGACTATTCAGTCAGATTTAGTCGGATTTGCGCATCTGCGCACCTCCGCAACGGATAAATGTGCGAATCTGATAGGGGGATTGACCCAACCAGGCGTTGGCATGCCCGTTTGATTAGGGTTGTCCGTTGCCGATTGGTCTGTGGGTTGTCAGCGTTCACAAACCAGTTTCTTCCACGATCGTCCACACATTCTAGACTCGAAAAAGTTTTACACGAGTCCTTACAAGTGTTCTGAGTCATCTTGGCTGCGTGGATGGTTGCAGGGTCATCTTGCCACTTGCACGCGACATGACCTGACCTCAGGGCTCAACGCAGATGGAATGCACGAAGCAGGCGTACGCAGTCGTGTCCAGACTTGGCCCAACAGAGCATGTGTGGGAGATCGTGAGAGATGCTGTAAACACAGACTTCCCACAAATTAAGCAGCTCAGCTAAAACTGTAATCAGACGGGTCTGGAGGATCTTAGACAATCACAAGGCTCTTCTCCAACACCTGATCTTGACAATTCCCGGTCGTATTCGCGCTTTGATGTCCACGAAGAAGACATCGCTGACAGAATGGCCGAGCGAAAGACGAAATATGCTTGTCGTAAAAATCACCGTCAGTTTAGATTCCTCTTATCAATTCAATAAACAAAACACACCAGTTTGTAGATAATTTAATTCTGAATAGATCTAGAGCAATTAAACAAATGCACATTCTCATTCATATCCATTTATATGCAAGACATAAAACGGAAGTTTATATGTTCTATCCTAGGTACAGCATTAGTGCATGTATTTAATATTTATATATCCACGTAGCTAACATGGAGTAGCTTCACCAAAATGGTATGAGTTTGTTTTTACTTTCTCAGTCAGCTTATGCTATAAACATAACTTTTTTCATAACATAATACAATCAGTGGTGGATCCAAATGAGGGGACATGGGGTTAGGTACTTGACCTCCAGAGTACCCGCTCTAACCTAAAGAGGGTAGAGTCTTGCTTGAAGAATCTCAGTGATTTTTTTATAGGGCTGTTTTGGCATGTGCATGACACATTTTTAGCTGGGAGTGTCTGTTCTGTCCTGCACTTGGCGTCAATACAAACATGGCTCACCAAAGCACGAGTACCCCATAAAATCAAGATTCCTTTCCTTCGCACTCAACGCTTCGGGAAGCACACCAAAACCTATATGGGGACTATATTGTACGTGCCGCCAGCTTAACTAAATCCAGGATCTGCCATTGATTCAAATCATGTAACATTTTTGCATAAGAGTGCTCTCTTGAGTCTGCCTTTCTCCTGCATGCCAGTGCCCGAGAAATACTTGTGTCCGATTGTACAATTGACTCAGGAATAACTTTTAAGTCAATAATGTCATCGGGTACAGGTCTGTATCTTCCCGTAAGAACTGTAAAAGGTTCCGTCCGACACAGAGTTCAAACCTATTGCCTCGGTGTTATTGAACAACGCCCCATCAGATACAGATGTCCCAACATTGATTGTCCCCCCCCCCCCCACATTCATTTAACAACGAAACAAGCAATGTTCGGTTCATCTTTTTTTACCGACGCATTAGATGGACTTTTCCCTTAGATGGACAAACTCCTTCAGGAGCATCCCGGTCACGAAGTTGTCCGGTGGATCTGCTTTAATATTGCACTATGCATTCTTGAAGTTTCTGGCCATTGTCTGCGTCCAGTTGGCCAGCTCCATCTTGTCAAGTTCACCCTGCATGATGACCCAATCATTGTTTAGTGGCAACTGATCAGGGATGTTGCACCCTTCTCATAGAACCCTTGGAGGCTGGTGCGGTACCACTACTGAATCCTGGGTGCTTTGTGAGTCGGAACCCTGTCCTGCTGGAATATCGCTTTTGACATCCTTGGCATAATTTTTGCCGTGATTAGAGGTCATTTCTGCTTCTTTCACCGCATCGCTGACGTCGCTGTCTTCTTCAGCACCTCATCCACGAAGTACTCCGTCATTATGGGCTGTCTACGGTGACGACATACAGCTCTGAGGCCCCTGGCAGCTCATCATAGCTTAGATCATGATTTTCAGCGGCAGGTGCCTAACTGTCTCGGTGGCGGGGACTTCAGGCCTGCTGTGCACACAGACGCGATTGTTCTGCCAGTTCGGCAGTTGCAGTGATTCGAAGGAGACTTATCACTGAGCAGGACGCGCCGCCAGTCTTGGATGACCCATTTTGTGCTTTCGTGCGAACACTTGAGCTTCTGCGCTTGTGTCATTTTCGACTGGTGGCGCGGCTGCAACTGCTTGTATTGCAGGCAGCCATCAGGTAGTTGCTGTCGGCCGTTTTGGACAACGGTTGACCATTCGCAGTCAGTTATCCGCTTTGGTTCCGCTTGAGGACAGGGGGGACGACCAAATGACCAATGGTCAATCAATATCGGGACACCCTGTAAGCTACCCGGCCACCTGACCGCGACGTTACCTATGCAGCAACATGCTAGCAGCAGCTAGCATGTTGATCTTTAATCCCATTGTATGATTGGCAGGCCGGCTCGACCGTTGCACGTCACGTGACCGGTCACATGGGATCGGCGCCGGCCGACGGGGGGCCGGCATTCTATCTTTTAGACAGCTGGCGCCATGGCCTGGTTCTCACTGAGTTCAATCCCGAATGAGCGTCTCCAAACGTAGCCAAAATGTGATCAAGACGTGCCCGTTTCGTTGTCGCAGTGAGAACCGGGGACCATATGACAGTAGGAAGGATTGTTCAACATCTGCAAGATTTCGCTTACGTTAGTTTTAGTTATGTTTGATGACGCTTCATCCCCGATTCGACCAATGCAGTTGGCATCGACACATGTGCTCGTTGTCCCAGATATAGCCGGTTAATTAAAAACGCTGAGAATTTATTTCTTCATGAGATACTTGGGATGAACGAAAAAATTGCAGGAACTAAAGGCAATGCGCACAAACATCCAAATATGATACCATCCGCCGAAAAGGAAGAGGTGTTCGAGTGTTTGCGGGTTTTATAATGATGTTTAAAAAAAATAGTGATTCAAAGTTCGGACCTGATGATTGGAATGACCCAGGGAATGACCATGCCCTAAACTGTTTGCCGGATTGATTTGCCCGTTTTATTTTGTTATGAGGCTACAGTTTGTATTGATTATTTTATAGCCGGCTTTATTCTGCTGTGTGTCGGCGCAAGGCCGCCTTTAGTTTCAGTTCGAAAAAGTCAACGGGTTATCAGGTTTCTGGGTCGACGAATTAATGGATCAATAACCCAACCGTCAAGCGTGTCACGCCATCTCCGAAAAAGATTATGTCAGCGGGTTAACCCGCAAATGAGTCAACCTGACTCCAGAAAACATTTCTGACAGAATGGATGCCTGGGATTACATGAACAGGTGCGATGAAAATGAAATGAACATGAGAATATGCTATGTGAACTGCCCTGACTACAGTGATATCAGTTGCTGGCACTAGAGCCAAATGATCAATTTATTGATGCATCAATTTTTTGATCCAGTCTAATGTTGAAGGTATAGGCAGAAATGGCTGATATACAAACAGCTATTTTGAAGTAATAAAGAAAGGTGACAAATGACAAACCAATTTGATGCATCAGAACTTTAATTATGCTTGAGTCACCTGAATGCTGAAAAAATATGTCAGATATTTATGCAATATTGCTTTGAAAGTGTGTCAATTTTGTTGATCCTCCAGCCAACCTAGATCATTTTTTTTTACACAATCAGCTGACTGCTTTTGATGGTTTAGAAACTCAGATACTATTTATTTAAGAAATTAAAAGTTAACCATACTTTTTAATTTGTATTTTCAAAAATCATAATTTCAAAAGCAAAATGTTAAAAATTTATAGAAGAAAATTCCGTTATCATATTTGATTTACTGTTTCACCACACAGTCATGCTTCAACTTTCCAAAAATAAACATATGGGCAAGACTCAAACAGTTAAAGGCATGAGTGCATTGGATGGAGTGAACAATTTACTGTTAGATGGTATGATTTGCTTTGGGGAATGGCAACTTTCCTTGAGGAACGGGTGCTTTTAGTGAAAGGTTGTCTAAAATTGAGTAAATGTCTTTATTCTTTAACACAGTTCCTATGACAATAATTTGATAGCCTTTCCCTGCATCAATAAATTGATCCCTTGACCCTAGTGCCACCAACTGATATGTCTAGCCAACTCCCTCATGGGAGACGAGTTGAGTGGTAATATCCTGAATGTCAATGTTAAGTGGTAATATCCTGAATGTCAACACCATTCAGCGCTATACGTCACACTTGCTTATACGGCGTAGGAAACATCAACGAAGAACGAAACAAACCACACCTACGAAGAACGAAAAACCAACAAACTAACATATTAAAATTACATCAAAACCCTTCCCCGCCCTCACCAAAACCTTCCTCAACCCCTCCCTCCTTCAACCCCTCCCCTCCCCTCTCCGCCCCTTCGCCACGCCCACCCACCTCATCGGAGGTCACGGGGTCGGCCGGGCTCAGTCCATGTGTCCACCGGCCGGGTCACCGGGTCACCGTCACACTCGGCACTGCACAGACCGGCTACAGCCGCGGGCTGGCAGCCTAGAGTGCCGGCGGCCCGGACCAGCAGCAGCGCAGCACGCGGGATCAATGCTTCTCAGGCTGCGCAGTGGATGCTGCCGCAGCGGCGGAGCCAGCCGGGGGGCGGGCTGGGCCGGCCCGGGACGACGGGAGGGCAGCGGCGAAGTCAGGGAGGAGGGGGGCGGGCTGGGCCGGAACGGGACGACGGGAGGGCAGCGGCGGAGCCAGGGAGGGAGGGGAGCGGGCTGGGACGGCCCGGGACGACGGGAGGGCAGAGGCGGAGCCAGAGAAGGAGGAAGGGGGAGCGAAGGGATGGGAGGAGCAGAGGCGGAGCCAGGGCAGGGAAGGGGAGCCAGCTGGGGAGCGGGTAACAGCAGCCCGAGGGAGGACAGGGGCGGAGTCAGGAGGGATGTCGGTGGTGTCGGGAAAACAGGGGATCAGAGGCCTAGGATTTAGAGTTATGGGATGCGGATGCTTTTCGCGTGTATCGCGGAAAGCAGATGGCAAAAGAGTCTCGGGAGGAACAAGGGGCTCAGGATGTATCAGGAACAAGAGAGTGTTCAGACGCTTTTACGAAGATATCAGGTAATACGTTCAGATATACCGTTGCGATGATGTCGGTTGTTTTCCGCGAGCGTCAAGCTTATGACGGGCAGTAATCCCAGTAGGAACTGCTCTTGTAAGGCGTCACCATATTCTGGAATTTGTAAGGGACGAAGAAGTTTAGGAGTCGAATCTTCCCACGCAACACCTATAGGTGTAATGTTTAAACCAAAAAATGTAAATGCTGAAACATGACGCGTTCCTTTTCCAAACTACCCGCCTCCGTCCCCGTGCACGATTTCAGATAGGTATGAATGATAAGTGACCAACTGCCAGAAACGCACCGGTATGGAGCAGGTAGGCAAGAAGCGTGCTGGAATCGATTCAATCTCAAAGCCTGATTGATGGAATCGATAGGTTTGTTTGGAATCGGACTCGTGGGATTGTTATACGGAAGACGGATGGGAAAATGGTGATTCCGATGAATGGCGAATAGGAGGAATTTCTGACAAGCTAAGTGGCGGACTATGACGAAATCAAGAAACGTTTGGCAATTGAAGTGAAGCTGCTGTCAAGAATGTCTAAACAACGCTCGCATACCAGTATGGTAAAATGTTATGACATGACTGGTAAACCGCGAACCGCTCTGGCAGTGGGTGGGGGTGTTTCGCACCCCCCCCCCCCCCCCCTACATTATCCTAAACTACTAGACCGATTAAAAAAGCAACTACATTCGTTAGTCCTGTTCACAAACTTTAAAAATGAAATGAAAGATATTATCTCAGGGTTACTGGTAGCGTCACAGCTGAGGTTAAAGACACAAATTTTGACTGTTTTCGCAGAGCACGACACCATCCCGTAGTAAGACTGTGCCGCAGAGCACGACACCGCCCGGGAGCTAGACTGTGCCGCAGGGCACGACACCGTCCGGGGGTTAGACTGTGCCGCAGGGTACGACACTGCCGGCGGCCATGAGTCGGCACGATCCGAGGGCGGTGACTTGCAGGAGGGGCGAAACGGCCGTGAGCGACATTTTCCCTCATCTGACAACATTATTCGCCGACATCTGAAGACACTCCACGACATCTGAAATCTGAACACATTTTACATCATCTGAAGATATTCAACACCATCTATCAGGTATAGTATTCCTCTTCATTTCATGACATTCTCCCAGCATTTGACGACTTCCATTGCCATCTGACGTCATTTTTTCACCTGACGATTCCTTCTCCGCTGGAAGAAATCGTCACGATTTTCCCTCAGACGATGTTTCCGTCCGCGACACTCAATTGAGCAGCGCTCACCTTGGTCTCGCCTTCCGAACGCGTGTAATGCAGCGGATATACCTGACACACACGAGCCGTTTACTTAGGCTATAAAGACCGCGTTGGATGTGTAGTATCGACCAAGTCCGCTGCTGAGACGGACCAATGTACCAATGGATCAGCAGCTTCTGCTCTGCCCTACCCCTCCCACTATCCCCAGAGAGAGAGAGACAGACAGAGAGAGACAGACAGAGAGAGAGAGACAGACAGAGAGAGAAAGACAGACAGAGAGAGAGAGAGAGAGAGAGACAGACATAGAGACAGACAGAGAGAGAGAGACAGACAGGGAGAGAGA
>JARFNZ010142913.1:0-10376 GCA_031763405.1 Balanus nubilus
GGCGTCCGGCCTCTCACGGCCCCGACCTCCGCGTCCTGTCATCCGCCGTCTGGTCATATCTTCTCCAGTTGATTTTGCTTATCTTTGTCATGTAAAAATGGTTTCGTTAAAATGAAATGAAACTTGCCGAAATTAGTGGGTGAAAAAATGTAATACCTTACAGTATTATATGGCACAATAAATGGAATTATTGCACTTCCTTAGCAATCTAAAAGCAAAATAATGACGATTGAACAATGTTTGGCAGATGCGTCTCGGGTATACCAAATGGGAGATGATATTCACTAGTGCGGACTGGTCTGCCCCCATGCTGCATACCTGAATTCGCTTATGCTCAGTATCAAATTTGGCCTCTAATGTCAGGGTTTTTAACAATTAAAGCAAGATATAACATCATATTGCGCCAAGCAAACCCAAAATTTGTGTATGTTTTTTGCGCAAAATGTAGAAGAGAATATCCCCAGAAAATCCCGAACAAAAATACCAGAAATTCCTTTTTTCAAATGGCTGAATGCGCTTATGATTTTTTAATTTTGTCAAAGCTAAGTTTTGATATGTTAAAGAGCCATATGTTAGAACCTCCAAACCGTTTAAGAAAAATGTTTGAGAACCATGATTGCAATAGCCTTTAAAAAATATCCCGATTCTGCCTGTTCCTCCCCCCCCTCTCCCCAGCCCATATTTTTGGTCAAAAATTATTTTGTAATTGCATAGGAAGATTTCATCATGGCGCATTGAATGGTGTTGGTTTTGTCAAAATCGTCCTGTTAGATCTCGAGATCTTTGGGGGAAAGAATCTGCCCCCTCGAAGGGAATCGGTTTTCTGGTCGCCCCGCAGGGAATGGGATTAATACATACAACAGCAACTTTGCAATGCTCGATCTCCTCCTTATGTTTCACTCCCCCAAACACATGCTAGCTAGGCTAATTGACTAATGACATTGACTAATGACTACTGAGTTTGGATCAGAAGGACCCTGACCGGGGTCTGCCTCGGGCACAGGTCAGGTGAGGTCACCAAAACGCCGTCTGACGGCCAACAACGGAACGTATTACGCGGCGGTAGGGTGCACGCTCATAACGGAACACTACACTTATAGCAGTGAAAGAACATGCCTAAGCAGATAAACAAAACCAACCATCAATGGCACTTCAGATTCTGACTTGGTAGAAGTCCGCTCGAGACAGCCCGCTCTGGCATGACTGGCAGCCTTGGCGGCTTTGGCCAAGATTCCCCTCCGTGCTTAGGCCTAGTCTGATGTGCCGGCGCATGTGCAATTACAGTTTTTTTTCGCAAAAGCCCAGCAGAGAACTAGCCGCATCCGAAAAGGTGTCTCTAACGCGCAGTTTTTGACAAAATACCAAAAACTACATACTTCACGTACACAATCACTTGTTTAAAAGTCGGGTACCGGGGAACCACGTGAGCAATGTCTCGCTCGTTTTTTCCCATTATTTTGTGATGATTTTGTGGATAATTTTTATAAGTCCGTGCATACCCTATTATCTTACTCACGAAGATAATTTTATCTGCATTTTAGGCTCATGGAATCTGGTAAGCTTGGCTAGAAAGCCTCGTCATTTTCTAATGTCCTAGAAATGCTCTGAGTCCTGGGGAATGCATTCAAAATTGAGTCTGTAAAGAGCTGTAAGGCTAGGCGATTTTTTTTCTCAATCTATCCTCTGTACAGGCTTGACACTACTCCTGGCTTGTTTGCACCCCTGTCGTTGACATTCTGTCCATGATTTGCCGGCTCTTTGAAAGGCAACAAATATTGGTTGAGCCGATTGCTAGTTTTTATAGAAGTGGTTCATGTGCAGAATTCAAGTTTGTCATAATTTAAGGCATCAAGCTTTATATGTTTGACACTATATATACACAAATAGGAAGTAAAATAAGCCCTAATAAAATGAACAATAAGAAATCCACTCAGGAAGCCAATGGCTGGCTGTTCTCATTTGGGTAATGGCTGTGGATGGCTGCAGCTGTGATACCGTGGCTGTGAAGTGGGTAGGCCAAGTAAAAGTTAAGCCATGTAGATCTCTAGTTGGTCTCTGAGATGTGAATTTGGATAACTTGCTTACAACTTTTGAGAAACTGACTTTATTTTGTGGATGTTTTTGTCTATCTTAATGCAGTTCTATTTTATAGGATTTTATAGGTTTTCTATTGTATATTTACTTGTTTGGTCTTCTGGTAAAATTGTACGTTTCACGACAAGTTTAACATCTTATCCCCGTTTCCATTCCGTCCCGTAATTCCCCCCCCCCAAAAAAAAAAATCCCATATCAACCCCTATCCGTCACGTTCCCGTTCCCATACGGGTTTCCCACACGTGAAGGGCTCTAGTCTACAGCTGTCCCGCACGAATCTCGGCAGGGACGCGACTGACCGGTAGCTGGTCAGACAGCGCCGGAGGCAAAAGACAGCCAGGGTGGAGCTTAGCTCTGACGTTATAGCGTAGCTCCACCCTTTGATAATAGCCTCTGTTCACTGAGTGAATTCATTGAGCGAGATTTAGCATTACGAGTGAATTGGAAGTGCCCTATCTTTTTGTTTGACGTTAAAAACCTAAATAATAAAAATTAGCGGAAGTTCTGAAACATCCATTGCGGAAATTGCGCTTCTGGTGCTTGGCGAATTCAAAAGTCATCGCCAAAAATTAGGGTCTTAAGCAGCTTGTCGTTCACAGTAGGCATGCCCTAGTTTGCATACAAAAATTATTTTAGGTTAGTCCGTTAGTTTAGAAGGTATGTAGTAGGGGCTCTAACGTGCACACATGTAACGTCGCCTCCGACGAATCTACAATGTAAGACGTCATACCTGGCCGGCTCGTTTTTAGACAGCCAACATTGCAGCCGATTAAAAAAATACATAGATTGCAGACGCTTCTCGTTTTCTTTCTTAAATAGTGAAACATACAGCCGACTGCTTTCTACGCTCGATATTTTTTATTTGCAGCCGTGTCTTTTCCATAATAGTGGTTCATGCACATACATTGTCGGCTCTGCTGCAAGGTGATTATGTTACGATTGTAACCCTGCGCCTCGTGTAGTTCGCGTTAAATATTATGCATTTCCTCTCCGCACTAACAGTTATATTGGCACGGCCACTGGGAAGGCTAAGATGTTCAAAGAATCTTCCTGCTTTCCACACTAACAGGAAGGCTAGGGTGTTGAAAGAATCTACCGCCAGCGGAATAGAAGAATCCCATCTGCCTCTGACGGCGTGTTTCGAGCTTCACTAAGCCACGGATCGAGTGGAAGCCGATACGATGACGTCTATGGTACTACACTCCCCAGCCACTGTGGTTCCCTTCGAGCGGACCGTGGATGCACGATAAGATATCCGCCAGCACATCGACTAGATTTGTTTCCACTCCATATTGAGGGACAGGACGTGCCTCGTACCGGTGCTGCGCTGACCGGTGGCCGCTCGGCCACTGATGCCATTTATACCACTCACGGGCCGCCATTAACTGGGACCGCTGGACGTCTCGCGGGGGACGAATTCCACGCCTGGCGATCAAAGCGGCTTGATTTCCAGTGAAATTGTGTCAGGCAGGCTTGCTGGACGGTTGCTATCTGAAACGAAACGAAATGGCTGAATTCTTCCGGAACGGCTGGGCTGACCCAGAAACATGTATTACAACGCCTGTTACCGAAATAAGCAATTTTACCTTTTTGACCTTGTGACCTGGGATAACCTTGACCTAACCAATTACTACCAAAGGCAAAAATAGCATTTTGATGTGTCAGGAACACGACTTATGTCGATTTAGTAGTCTCTTATGCGATTAATATCGTTATTTCACCCGGCATTCCCACCCGGCGAAAACTGGCTAAATTAGGTCTTTGACCAGACCTGTGACGTGATCAGTGACCTTGGCATCATATCTTGAATGTGATTCTGAAAGTTCGTGTACAGTGCTATTGAACGCCGTTTGAATTGTGAAAATCGTCCCAGTAATTTGGGAGATCTTAAGGGGGACCGGCGAGCAGGATTTGGAAACAGCCCAGGAAGGCGCAGGTTAACCCTCGCCAGTGTAGGACAAGACTGCTGCGTCTCCGTGTAGGGGAGGGGGGGAGGGTGATGCAACCCCCTGCCGATTCGCCCCTAATTGAGCTACAGCTTAGCGGTAAAGACGAGCGTGTTGCTTGTGACGAGACGAAGCCGATGGTACCCAATTTGTTTAGGTCCTGGGTTACTTGGTGACCTCTGAGGTCAGGTCAATGTCCCGAAATCACCGAATTCCATTTTTGCCGAAATAATGGCTTCTAATCAAGCTAGAGCATCGCCCTAAAGACCAGGACGTTTAGTTTGGTCCGTAGAATGCGTTTTGATACATTCCAGGTTTCAGTTGACCTTTATTCCTGGTCAAAAGTCAAAGGTCAACTTAGGTCATCTGAGGTCAGTGACCTCGCTTAACCTGACCTACGTCATGACCTTATTTGAATCCGTTTTAGTGTACATTGAGTGTGAAATTTGAAATCAGCGCATACAAACACCTTTTTAACACTTTTTAATCTGGAAATAAAAAAAGGTCATCCGTGGTCACCACCACCCGAGGTCACCTCGGGTGTCCTTGGTGACCTCGGTTGACCTTTGGGAGGTCGTGACCTCATCGGGAACCATGGAGGTCACATAGTACACCTGTTTGTATACTCCTGAACATCAAAAATCAGGAAGCGCGCGAGTTATAGGCAACGATATACCACGGAACGCCATTTGCGCTTGATATGACCTTGAGAAAAGGCCACAAGTCACGGGTTATCGGGGTCATGGTTTAAATTTTTTAGTGTAGGTGTAAAATTTATCAATTCTTTGGTACAAAAAGTTTCGTCGCAATCGGCCGCTTTTTACGCGAGTTATTACCGAAAAACCGAGGGGTGGCAACCACACCCCCTACACTGGTGAGGGTTAAAGGTTTACTGGCATTGGCCACGTGGAGTTATGGACACGAGAAAGAAGGACATGAATCGACATTTCTCTGAATCAAGTCATATCTGCATTTCTCCAGTATAACTGTAATTGCTGGGGTATTCCGTTTACCCCAGCTTAGGTATGAAATACGAAAGATAGCAGTTTTACCCCAGCCTGCTTCCACCACTAAAATTCGATGCAACCTTGTCAACATACCGGTAGCGTAAACCAATCACATTTCGACAAAACAGCTCATGAGCGCTGATAGCAACATTTAAACAGAACCTGAGTTGCTTCTTCTTTCATCAGTTTGCCCTCACCATAGTAAAAACGCTTCCATCGATATATAAACGGACATAAGCCGAAATAATTTAAGCGAAAATTGAATTATTTTATGCCTATTTGACTATTTGCCTATTTGCTATTTGACAAAAAAAAAAAACAGATGGAATATGTCCTGGCGGCGACGTCATCTGCACCAGCCAGACCATCCGAAGTCATCCGGCGGTTGAGGACACCGACCATGGGTCATCGCAGGCGGAGAAATTCGCTGATACCGACAGCAGGTCATCAAAGTTAATGGTTAATACCAATCACCCATACAGCTCGACCTCAAACCGAATCTCTCTCGAATCTATTTTGGCTGTACGATATCGGAGACCATTGATCAAGCTTCATGTTCTCAAAGCCTTACTACAGTCCGACATCAACAAATCCACACAGTCACCAATCGGCACTTTCAAAATGAACAAAACACCACCAATTCAGCCTCATCCGTTTGGCCTGGTGTTTCTGGCCGACTCTCTGACCGTCCTGTGACCCCGTGACTGCCGCCGGGCGTGATTAGGAGTCCGTCGACTCTCTGACCGTCCTGTGATCCCGTGACTGCCGCTGGGCGTGATTAGCAGTCCGTCGAGTCTTTGACCGTCCTGTGACCCCGTGACTGCCGCCGGGCGTGATTAGGAGTCCGTCGACTCTCTGACCGTCCTGTGACCCCGTGACTGCCGCTGGGCGTGATTAGCAGTCCGTCGAGTCTTTGACCGTCCTGTGACCCCGTGACTGCCGCTGGGCGTGATTAGGAGTCCGTCGACTCTTTGACCGTCCTGTGCCCCCCTGACTGCCGCCGGGCGTGATTAGGAGTCCATCGAGGACCTCGGTGGACGGCACTCGTCCTAATGATATCATCCAATCGCGACCAGCGCGTCCGAATAGGCTGGATTTCTGGCCTGCTCTCCGAGAAGCAGGTCACCAAGCAAACCTGCTTCAGCTAACACCGCCCACTACGTGCGTTGTGAAACAATGTGCATCAAAGGGTTGGTCGTATATTCGGTGTGTTGCTGTGCAAATACGCCAATGATTTAGTTTAGGGACGTCCAGGATAAACATAATTAACGGAATTTGGTTATGGTTGTCTGGGGATATTCTGTGAATGTGGTATTGTTCAGAGGCTGAATGCATAGTTATGTAAGTAAATGAGTTGCCGATGGGCCTGCGAAATATCATTGCCCCTGGATTTGCAATCTGATACGCATTGTTACTATTCTTCTTTTTTGTCTTTCATGCATAGCCAGCTTATCCGTAGACAATCAGTTGGATATGCGCTTACGACCCAATAAGTTATCATAAACTTATTATAAAATGTTTTATCTTTTAGCAAGTGGGCTGTTGGATCAGTATACTTTCAATTGGGATAGCATAACGCGCTTCCAATACTAAATGTGGCACAAACAAAAATATAATGTTATACAGATCCTGCAAAAAATATAATCTGCTCGAGTTTTATGACGTTAACACCTGTCTTTAGGAGAACCGTGGAACCTATGTAATTTAATTAGAAAGCTATCTTTTTCATGAATAACCTTGACTGATGTAATGGGGTCCTGCTGTTCTCATTTAGCAATGTTCATCCTCTTAATAACATGTTCCCGACCAGTATAGTGCTCGCAATGGAGGCCCGGGCCCGGCTAGTGTTCGCTGTTCCCGACGCGGGTAAGTTTGGCAGCAATCAACGTCGGTAGTGACAAGTGGAGTCGGATGAAACATGACTAACATTTGCACTTTTTTCTTTCGAGTAGCTTTTTTGCAAATATGCCCCTGACACGTCTAGGACAGGGACGTTTAAGGATAAGTCGCCCAGGGACCAGGGTGGTCAGAACGAAAATGCCGCGTCGGTGAAGACGTGTTTTGATCGGGCGCTAACTAGCGCCAGTGTGCGGGAGAGTTCGTTGTTAGGCTGTGCCGGACAACAGCCCTGCAATGCGGCACAGTCCACGACCAAGGCGGGAGTGCCACGCCGACAGCACAGCTGATGTGCGCGAACTGACGGGAGTAGTTAACATAGTTAACCGCTAACTGTAGTTAATCAGGCTTTTGATATTTGGGGAGAAGAGAATCATAACTGATTTCTTTCGTCCTCCTTTGTATCATATTTTGTTATACAAAGCAAATGTATCCGAACAGTTGTTCATTTTGTGGCTGCCCATTAATCATGGTCGCATGACAGCATGGGCTCCGCTACAGGGGGACATGTCCCCCCAACCAAAAAGTTGAGGGGGACAGAATGTCTTTTGTTTCCCCCCCTTCAACTTTGAGCCATGAATTGCATTGGCTGCCTCTGGTGGATCCTTTCCATAAAAGTTGGTGGAATAAATTGCCACATTGGCTGCTTTTTTTTGCTTGGAAGAATTGAAATATAATTACTTTAGAGTGAGAAAACGTCTATCCTACCATAGTATCACAATATGTGGATGGAGGACGACACTCAACCGGATGAGGCGGTGGCGTCCCCTCCAACAATGCCAAGCGTTTATGGGAGTAGCATAGAAACATGGGCTATTCTTGGGGCACGGATGGGATGCTTGGGGCACGGATGTCCCCTCCGACGTGAAAGCTGGGGGACTGAGTAAGCGTATGCTTTGGTAGGGCAAATAGAAATGCTGGTTGGGCTACTTCCCCACCATTTGAATTGAAAACTCAATCGGTATTGAAAAAGTCCACTCTTTTGGATATTAATCAACGGGTGCTTTCATGTTTCGTCAGTGTTGTTACTTAGCGTACCCAGGTATTATTTTCCATTACCCGTTTTTATCTTATCTGGAATTTGGGCAGCGCAGCGCTAATGGGAAATCTCAGGGGTGTAGATTCGTATTCAGCTGAAGGGCTTGAGCACTCTCCCCAACTTGAACGAGAAAATGAATACAATCATCTACATGGGCGATGAAGTGGGGGTCGAATACGGGCAGAAAGTTGTATCTTAACACGCGCTCTGGAGGGGGGCAAAATATGCCCCTCTCTCATGTTTTTCGAGCAAAGCTAAAAAAACGGCGGCGAGCAGCGCCGCCGTTTTGTCAGTACCTGCCTAGAATTTAATTACACACATCATGTGAAAATTTTGACCTTTGGTCATGTCAGGTCAGGTCACCAGGTCAGGTGAAAGTGCGGACAATGAAAATGACCATTTTCCAAGTTCGCGACTGTGCTGTGGCCACATTTTTTGGCGGATAGGTTTCAAACTTTCAGGATTTCATAAGATGACAGATACCTACAACTTGTATATCTCAGTTTTTCTTATCTCGGTGACCTGAGGTCAGGTCAATTTCCTGGCTCCCCATTATAAGTCAATGGGGAAAATACAGATCATTCCTTTTCGAAGCAAACGCGTCATATCTGTCTAATTCTTACTAGATCACGTAACCATAGGCTGTTCTTGGTGATTCAAGTGCAATGTTTGATCAGTGACGTCATCAAGGTCATCTGAGGTCACCCGAGGTAATTTACACTTCTTTGCCAACAACTTTTGAGAGAGAAGAGCTAGAAACGTGCGGAAGGCACCAATGTGTTCGTCTGGTCAAGGCGCATCGACTGATATGCAACATGGCCTTTTTGGGTCAACACCTGACCTTGACCTGAGGTCAAATTTTGAAGTTGACCTGTCAATGTCACCATGTATATGTTTCGAAGTGCCTTGACGAGAGAAACACGATAGTGCTAAAAGTATTGTCCTATCTTTTTTAGATCAAAAGTTGTTCGTGAAAAACGTTTTTCCTCGAAAACGGTCATTGACCTTCGATGACTTCTGCAGCCTAAACAGTTCAATTGACTTAGTCAAAAAGTGTAACTTCCTTGATGATGCACTTCCACGCATTTCGAAAATTGGTGCTCTAATAACGAACATTAAGTGACTATGCTATGTTTTGACACATTAAGCTTGAAACATGTGCGAAGTCATATATTAATGCATTCATATATTAATGCATATTGCCTGAAATAAAAATACATGTTGCATGTAACGCACAAACAACATTGTATTTAAATCACTTAGTTGTCAGGCACAGCCAGTGTAAATAAAACCGGTCAAATGTTGATTGATATTTATATTGCCGGTGGCTCCACCTTGCGCATCGGTGACGCAAGGTGCACAAGGTGGAACTGGCTTCGCAACGTGGAACGCAAGGTGGAACTTCTCAGCTCAGCGGTCAACACTCAACAGCACAAGGCGGTCTGCCGATTTGTATTAAAAACAAA
This sequence comes from Balanus nubilus, assembly GCA_031763405.1. NCBI lineage: Eukaryota > Metazoa > Arthropoda > Thecostraca > Balanomorpha > Balanidae > Balanus > Balanus nubilus. The sequence goes on from JARFNZ010142913.1 coordinate 9,449, forward strand.
AACAAAATCAGTCTCACCTTTACCACAGTAAACTCCAAGTGTTTTCGGTCAGTCTTAGTTTGGCAACACAATGAACAGCGATTAAAGGCTTTATTGGTCCGACTCATGGCCAATTAAGTTTCGGATTTCGCAGCACCGAAATGCCGTGCCTGTCAACAGTTGCAATGTCAAATAACAATAGTGGTCACGAGACAATGTTATCACTCTTACGTTATCTGGTCCGGATCAGCTAAATCACAAAACCAGGTTTTGCCATGAACGAGGAAGTTGTGGCTGTGCAAGACGGATCCGGTAAAGAGCGATTAAACGTATCAGACCGCTACTAAAGGCCTGATTCCAAACCCTGTGCCAGTCGTTTTATTGACATGTCTCGCATCTCTCTTGCATCGGTCAACCCGATGTTGTTCACATCCAGCATCAGTGCCGTATTAGTTGACCGTGAGGTCTCTGTCATGTCGCGCCTCTCGCTGTCACCTCTTTCCCAGTCACCTCTCGCCTCTCGCTGTCACCTCTTCCCCAGTCACCTCTCGCCTCTCGCTGGTCCTGTCGCATTGTTGCAATGGCGGTCCGCCAACAGAGCTATGCTGTGCTGGGTTGGGTAGATAACCCGCCGTCCAAACCCAAGGTAAATGTAGGGTGTTGGGTTGGGCAGGTGGCTCACTTGTCCACTGTCTAGTCACTGTCCACTGTCACTGTTCACTGTCCACTGTCCAGACCAGAGTCACAGACAGGGCAATGTCCAATGTCCAGACCAGAGTCACAGACAGGGCGCTGTCCACTGTCCAGACCAGAGTCACAGACAGGGCGCTGTCCACTGTCCAGACCAGAGTCACAGACAGGGCACTGTCCACTGTCCAGACCAGAGTCACAGACAGGGCGCTGTCCACTGTCCAGACCAGAGTCACAGACAGGGCGCTGTCCACTGTCC